>JAEANM010000386.1:0-37259 GCA_017656035.1 Myanophis thanlyinensis | reverse complement strand
AGCAATGGTCCGAATCTCTGGGGGGAGTTCGTTCCACATGGAGGGTGCAGCCACAGAGAAGGCTCGTACCCTCGGAGCTGTCAGACGGCAGCGTCCTGACAATGGAACCCCGATGAGGCCTGCCCTGTGGGATCGTACCAGTTGGCTGGAGGCTGACGGTGGCAACAGGTGGTCCCGTAAATACCCGGGTCCCAAGCCATGGAGTGCTTTAAAGGTGAGTACTAACACCTTGAATCGCACCCGAAAGGCTACAGGGAGCCAGTGCAGCTTGCTCAGGAGAGGTGTAACATGGGAGCTCCGAGGAGCTCCGATAATCACCCGCGCGGCCGCACTCTGCACCAGCTGCAGCCTCCGGATGCTCTTCAAGGGGAGTTCCATGTAGAGACCATTGGCGTAATCTAGACGGGAGGTCACAAGGGCTGAAGTGACTGTACGGAGGGCGCCCGAATCCAGAAAGGTGGATGCTGGGTAATTCGTGTTATGCAGTCTACAATCTCCTCCTTCCTAATTGTGTGTTACTAAACAATTTTATAGTCAAGGCTATGGTTTTCCCAGTTGCAATGTATGGCTGTGAAAGTTGGACCATAAGGAAGGCTGAACAGCAAAGAATTGAGGCCTTTGAACTATGGTGCTGGAAAAAACTCCTGTGAGTCCCTTGGACTGCAAGGTGATCAAACTAGTCAGTCCTAGAGGAGATCAACCCTGACTGCTCTTTAGAAGGCCAGATCCTGAAGATGAAACTCAAATAATGTAACCACCTAATGAGAAGGAAGGACTCACTGGAGAAGAGCCTAATGCTGGAAACGATTGAGGGCAAAAGAAGAAGGGGACAGCAGAGAATGAAGTGGCTGGATAGAGTCACTGAAGCAGTTGAGCTTAAATTGACTCCGGGGGATGGTAGAGGACAGAAAGGAGGAACATTGTCCATGGGGTCACGATGGGTTGGATATGACTTCGCAACTAACAACAACAAAACAGTTTTAAGCCTCCACTGCTAGAAGCCCCCATATTGGTTCCAGTTGTGCCTTTCTGTAGTTTTGTAATTATTGTTGCAACCACATATCTGCTTTAAACCGGCATTATTCTCCTAGTATCTGAGATGGATTGGGCATTAGCAACCTCTATGCTTTGCTTTGGCTTATTGGCAAAGGAAGAAAAAAAAACTTAACAAAAATGAAATAATTTTTATAGTGCCGTTTTCTGGTCTTGTGGCATGAGGAAATCAACCTGCTTTCTTTTATGAACAATCTCATAAAATATAGACAAAATGAACTATATTTTTTTGGAAAAAGGGACAACAAAAAAGTAAACAATCTTTAAAAAAAAAAACTTTAGTCATGTGCAAAACAATCTTATGAAGGAAGTAAAAACAGAGGGCAATGAGAATCATAGACAGGGCCTCAAGAGAATTGCTAATGGAAAACCCTACAATTCTGAGTAGACTATTGGACAATTACCTAAGACACACAATTATTAAGCATCCATCAGGGAAATACATATCAGGGATAGTGGAGACATAAAACTTACTGATATGTGTTCCCAATTAAAATTAATCTTATGCAATATTTCTAGATCAAACGTAATACCCATTCCTTGGAAATAAACAGATTCTTGAACATCTCTTGCTTGCCTTTCTGAATCTTTCAGATTCGTATAGATTGGAATGTAATTAGTTCAATATTTCTTAGTTCTGTTCCAAGCCCCAGTACATAGCTTCTTTCTTGGATTTTAAAGGTAAAGGTTTTTTTTCTCTACAGAAGGGATGGGAGCTGAAGGAATCTCCTTTTGCTATGTGCCAAGGGAACTACCCTCCATTAGGAGGATCCTACTGGACACAGACAAATGTTCTTTGAGGAAGTCTTTGGTTCCTGGGACATGCATCTGGTAGTCTAGACTCCTGCATCACAACAGGGCTCCATATAGTATAATGTTCTAAAGATAACATATTGGGTCATGCTTCTTTTACTAAAGTGTAGCATGAGTACAACTCCATTTCCCTTTAGATGTTAGATTATCCCTGATAATGCTGACATCGAAACAGTGCCTGCAAATTAGGGTATTGCTTATGCAAAATGCTACGGCATCATTATTTGCATGTGGTTCAGTATTTTATTTTGTATTCGGTTCTGATTTGAATGATAGAAAAGCAAATTGATTCTGTATCTTTTTATATGGTTTGAGAAATAAAAGCTGTATGATTATACTGGTATAAGGATTCCATAGTCTTTGGTTAACATCCTGTTCCTTTGTTTTTTAGATTCAATGGCAGACCCACGTGGTTGTTCCAGTTCTTGACATACCTATGTCTGAGACCATGGATTTGCTCAAATTTACTCTGCAAACGTTATTCAAAAAATAATATTTGCCTCCTAAGCTTTGATTGTATTCACTGGTTGCAATAATGGCCAGTAAACGGAAATCCACAACACCTTGCATGATACCGGCAAAAATGTTGGCACCACAGAAATCCACTTCTGTTGGGGTAAATCATGAAGGAACTCATCAAACATTTGTTCCAAGTACTCTGCCTAATTGTGATACCACTGTTGATAATCACGGTAGTGGGACCTTGTCCAATGGACACAATGGAATTATAGACAGCACTTCTTATAGATGTACAGATTGTAATTTCACTACTCAAGAAATTAATCAGTTCCTTAGTCACCTTGATTCTGAGCATACAGACTTTACTAAAGACCCCTCCTTTTTGTGTGTGAAATGTAATTTCTTGGTAAAGAGCCATGATGATCTTTCTCATCACAATGCAGAGCACCATGTTGCAGAAACAAACTTAATATGGAACACAGTGAAACAGGCTAACCACATGATTGTGGAACAGACTATTGGAAATATCATCGGTGGTAATCAGGACCACTTGGGGGCTAATCCTGAGGAGAGTCAGGAGAGTCAAGCTGAAATTATTATTACCAAAACGCCCATTATGAAGATAATGAAAACAAAACCAGAAGTTAAAAAAATCCACACACTGAAAGAAAATATATCCAGTAGATCAGTCAAGGATGTAGAGACAAAAGGTGAACTGTCATTTACCAACGGATCACTGCCAGTTAGCCAGTCTGGCAAATCAACCTCTGTTGTCAATGGGTCAGTAGTTGGAAATGTACCAATTTTACAAGCAGGCATAACACAACTTGTGCAACTGCAACAGCAAGCACAAGTTCACCAGCACATGCCAACATCAAAATCCCTCCCTAAGGTAATGATTCCCTTGAGTAGTATTCCAACTTACAATGCAGCAATGGATTCTAACAGTTTCCTTAAAAACTCTTTTCATAAGTTTCCGTACCCTACTAAAGCTGAACTTTGCTACTTGACTGTGGTGACCAAGTATCCAGAAGAGCAGCTGAAAATCTGGTTTACAGCCCAGAGGTTGAAACAGGGTATTAGTTGGTCACCTGAGGAGATAGAAGATGCACGGAAAAAAATGTTTAACACTGTGATTCAGTCTGTTCCTCAATCCACTATTACAGTGTTGAATACACCTTTAGTTGCAAGTCCTAGTAGTGTTCAGCATCTCATTCAGGCCAGTTTGCCTGGTCATTCAGTTGGAAAGCCTGAAGGAGCAGGTGGCATACTAGTCAGCCAACCAATAATAACAAATGGGCTTCAGGGAGAAACTTCATCTCATGCAATAGGTGTGACCTCCATTCCAAAGACCCAGATAGCTAAGCCTCCAACCACTGTGTCAGTTTCCAGTATTGCATCGACCGTGAATGTAGTTAGTGCTGCTCAATCACAACTTTCTGCTTATCCAAACATCTCTTCACAAGCATTCTTGGATCCTAACTTATTAAAAAATAAGAAGTCTTATGAACAGTTGTCTGCTCTGAAAGATAGTTTCTGTAGGAATCAGTTCCCTGGCCAAACTGAAGTTGAGCGGCTGACAAAAATCACAGGACTTAGCATCAGGGAAGTTCGAAAGTGGTTTAGTGACAGAAGGTATCACTGTAGAAATATAAGAGGCAACAAATCTCTGCTTGGTGGAGATAGCACAATAATAATAGACTCTGTACCCGAAATCACCTTTGCCACTTCACCAAAAACAGTCACAGAGTTAACTTCCACATCATCAGCAACACCTGTTCACACACCAGCACGCCGGCAATCTTGGCATCAGACCCCTGATTTCTCCACTGCAAAATATAAGGAGAGGGCCCCAGAACAACTCAGAGCTTTGGAAAGCAGCTTTGCACAAAATCCCTTCCCTTTAGAGGAGGAAGTAGACCGTCTGAGAAGCGAAACTAAAATGACAAGAAGAGAGATCGACAGCTGGTTCTCAGAGCAAAGAAAAAAAAGACAAGCGGACAAAGAAAGAAAACCACCAGCAGATGAAGATGCTGAGAATGAGTCCATAGAAGAGGAGGAGGATTTGGATGAGTTCAGAGCATCAAGTGAAAATGGTTCCTTGGATGAAGCTGGAAGTTCTCAAATTCCAGGTGAACGTAAAGTGACCCCAATAAAAATCAACCTTAGAAACTTTAAGGTGACAGAATCAGAGGGGAAAAGTGAGTTGGCAGCTTCGGGTGCCCAAGCAACAAGAGAGAGTTCTCCTCCTAGCAGGGCACAGAAACCCAGGCTGTGCTTTAAAAAGACTGCCCAGCAGAGGCATTTGCTTAAACAGCTGTTTGTAAAAACACAGCGTCCTACTAATGAACAGTATGACCAAATATGTTGTCAGACTGGACTTCCCAGGGTGGAAGTAATTCGCTGGTTTGGAGATAGCCGCTATGGTTTAAAAAATGGAAATCTGAGGTGGTATGAAAACTACAAAAAGGGTATTTTCCCCAAGGGGCTATCGATTTCCGGTGAGGTCAGCCAGGAGGTCCTCCAAGACTATTTTCAAAAGAACAAGGTTCTATGTGAAGATGATCTCCAAGATCTCTGTGAAAGAACTCAGATGACCACCTCACAGGTTAAATTGTGGTTTGCTGAAAAGCTAGGGGAAGAAAGTAAAGCGTTATCTGATGCAGGTAGTGATAGTCAGTCCCTAAGTGTTGGTGATCCAGCCAATAATCCAAAAGGAACTTTTGATACTTTTTCTGAAGTGTCTGAGAACAGTGAATCTTGGGAGCCTGGAGGCCAAGACGGATGCTCAGAATTTGGAGATGCAGAGAGTCATCTGCCTGCAATACATTCTGGTGAGTGGTTTTGCATTTTTTGTTAACGTTTTTGCTAACTTGGCCTTATTTTTGTGAAACTGCTGCATAAGAAATGCATTTAAACAAAACAGCGGGGAAATGAACAAAAATAATAATATTAGATTATTTGCTGCTTTTTTTTTTTTAAAGCAATAATAGGGAAGAGGAATGAGAACAGGATCCTAAACTATCTTAAGACATTGCTTTCTTTATATGGTTTGTGATTATTTTCTGTCATGCTGAATGGAGAGAAATAGAAGTTACCCAACTCCTGTAAGAGTGACAAAGTAATCTGTGATCTATTGGAATTGTTTGAAATCCTGATTTTTGGCTGATTATAGTTTGAATGGAAATCTAAACAGCAATTTCTATTGTTTGGTTATCCATTGTTTTCGTGATAGATTTAAAGTTCTGTGCGGGCATTCCCTTTTCCTATTTAATAATTGCACTGGTCTAGCCATCCCTTCCTCCTAGCTAAATGTGTGTTTAGTAAGGCAATATTTGTAGGCTCCTGTTATATGTATGCAAATTTTGTAGTGATGTGAACATGTGAACAGTGTGGCTTCAACACGGAAGAAGAGCTTTGCATTAATGCTTTTGTGTTATGCTCATTTCCTTTTAATGCTCGTTAGACTCTCTAAAATAAAAAAAAAACATTTTAAAAATTTTTTTGAAGAAAAAAAGAAAAGGCTGTTATGCTGCAAAGCAAATCACCCGCCTCTGTTGATTTTTATTTCCAAGAATGCCCATTACACTTTGTTAGAAAATGAAAAAAAAGTTTGCTGGGAACAGCCCAGAACCTGGAAATGTGCCAACTTCTCCAAAAAGACAAAAGCAAACTTTGAGTATCCTGTGGAAAGGAAGAATGGATGTCAGGCAACAAAATCATCAGTTTGTCTTCTGAAAAAATGTGGTCTGTAACTCATCATGTCCACAGTGACAGGCACTTTATTTGAGTCCATATTATGCTTTCAACCTGTGAAATCTACTGTATCTACTGGCCCCCAAAGCGTGGAGAATCCTATTCTGTATCTCACTCCATGAATGGTTTTTGGGGAGGGTCAGGAAAACTCTGGAGTTTAGTTTCCATATGATTGTTCATGTGACAGGAGTGTCTGAATAGAGGCTATAAGTCAGTAAAATACTGCCTGTAGATTGTTTGCTCCTTAATCCTTAATTTGTATATTACAATTTATAATAGCACTTTCTAACAGCAATTGAAGTTTCAGCTATAGGGGAGACAGTAAAAGGAGGAAGAAAAAGAGAGAATCTGGAGTGAGGTGACTAGGAGTGGTTGAATAGTTAAAGAATTCAGCTAGAGATGTAACACCAAAGATAAATCTTGCTGGATGGAAAGAGGACGGTATAGAATTTAGGTACTGTAGGGTCTGAATTTGAAACGAACAGAGTAGGAACAATCCACTCGTTAGGAAAACCACACATTTTTAGGGTTTGAAGCTGGAAAAGGAAGAAGCAAAAATCAAGCCGGGATTAAAATGCACACAAACACACACATAAGTTTAGAAACACAGCTGAGAAAAAAAGACATTTTAGCCAATCCCTCCATAATAAGAGGCCTTGGTTTTAAAGCACAAATTTTCCATAAACTCTCTCCTTTTTCTCAGAGCAGTTTGGGTCATGGTGACTTTTCCCCTCCGCCCAGTTCTCTCTCTTGGCCCCTTTGCTTTCTAATTCATCCAATACTGTAGAACACATTGTGACACATGTATTTGTTGCTTTCAGAAATGGATTGAACCACCAACTGCCTTCGCTCGAACAGTCGGCCAACTTTGTAAGAACCTAGCAGCCGTGGGGTCATTCTGAATCTTTGTTGAAGAATGTAATGCCAATTACAATCTTCTTTTCCCGAAGCACAATTTGAATTTGGAGGTCGCAGGGAAGACATCAATAAAGAAAACTGTAAGGTTCGGGTTGGGGAAAGTTTAGTATTCTGTTTTATGGTTTAGGAGAGTGTTCACCAGATGGCTATTCTCCTTCAGGCTCCAATTAGTGGACACTGTCTTTTGAACTTCATAGTCATATGGAACCAGCTTGTTAATGCCAGCAACCACGCCTCTCTGTATTGGATCATGCCTCTGAAACATTGTGTTAAACATTCTCTTTTTTTTCCATAGAAATGACCTATTATTTGTACAACATATTCTAAATACTTTCAGTGTTTGTTTTCTGACTGCTCCATTTTTGCATTTACTGTATTCTCTTTACATTTTAATCTCTAGATTTTGCAGATTTTGCAAGCACAGTTAAAAACCTTGGTCTAACTGGCCTTTTGAGCGGAAACGGTGGTTGTTGATACCTGAATTGATGTCATTTGTGGTGGCTGTTGGTACCTAATTTATCATTTAGGTAATCTGCAGTATTGGAAATGATGTAAATTCAATCATTTGCAGCAACATTGACATTCTCGAGGATTGAAATCACTTTCCATTGTATCTAAAACCTATCAAACTGAAAGCCATCGAACTGAGGATTTGCTGTACAGGTTGCAGTCTATGCTCACTTCCCCAAGAATAAATTCTCAAAAAAATCAATGCAGCTTTCTTACATACAATAGAGTCACTAGATAATCTGTGACTTGTGTCATCCTTTGAGAGAAAGGTAGTACAGCCTTGTATGACCAAAATAAGCATTAAATTTTAAGCTGATCATATTTTTACCCCAATGCTGGAAGGCTACATGATCATTTAAGAAGAAAATAGAAAAATAATTGTAGTTTCAAATGAATTTCAATAAATCAATATTTACTTACCTAAACAGATAGACATAGTGGCCACAGGAGGGCAAAAAAACGGGGTTTCAGGAACAACTTTTGACTTCCTGCCATCTTCCCCATTGACTTTGCTCATGGGAAACTGGCAGAAAGTCAGAAATCATGATCCTGTGGCTGTGGAAATTCTACAATAACGCAACTTTGTGAATAAAATAATCTAAAATCATGGAAATTTAAATTCCACATAAGTAATGGGCTTTGGGTTATTTTACACATTCTTTAAGTTAGTAGATTAGGTACCTTGATTTAACATCTTGTATCATGCACTATTTGAGTGTAAAGACAATGAGAGTGGTATATAGATAGGGAAGGATCTGGTGAGTAATATTTCTAGTTTTGTGCATAAAATTACAAAATGAAATTGGGTAACTATAAC
Organism: Myanophis thanlyinensis; assembly: GCA_017656035.1. Lineage (NCBI taxonomy): Eukaryota > Metazoa > Chordata > Lepidosauria > Squamata > Homalopsidae > Myanophis > Myanophis thanlyinensis. The sequence goes on along the minus strand of JAEANM010000386.1, from coordinate 28,933 downwards.
AATCGTCACCAAATTTCACATGCACAGAAGCAAATGAATGTTTCTTTTAATGCATTCCAGAAACTAAAAGGGTTGAAATTTAGGTCTTTTGTGTGTGAGAGAGTGAAAACAACAAATCATAAACATAAAAATGCCCTTTTGATGTCATCTATTAGCAGATGTTCATTAATCATGAGCCCTGGAAGATTTTCTAACTTGAAAAGACACCTCTTAATCCTCAAATTTAATTATTAATTTTTTCTGAGTTTTCAGGGTTGTAAATGCTAAACTGTGACTGTTTTGTTATTAATTGCAAATACATTTACTAATTTTATCAATATTGTAACAGGAAAATGTAACCCCCTCAAATAGCTGTGATCACAAAGGCATTTAGTTTGCAGTGTACACAATTTCTTTCTTTACATATAGATCAGAATTGTAATGGATTCCAGCACTTGCATCACAAGAGTGCACTGTCTGTATTTTTAACTTTTACAGCTTTTTCTAGCTATTCATAAGCTAGGGAAAAAAACCTGAAAAGCTTCAAGCTTTGCTAAGTTCAGAACACACTCAAACATATATATTTGTGGTAGACATGCAGTTTTGTCTTCACTACTCATTATTTTGGAAAGATAACTACTACATTATTTTAATATGGAAAGTCAGAATATAACGTGCTGGAGCTAATTACTGTTGGTAAGAAATGTTTTAGATAGTTCATTTGGTGGCATTAAATTCCCCCTGGTTCTACTGGATAGAGCCTTGGAAACCGGTTTTGGTCACAACCATCTCCTGATAGTCTTCCAAAGGCAGTGAGAAATACTTTCATGCTAGGGTTGTATTTGGGATTGAATCGTATCTGTTTTCCCCAAAAGGTTAACTTGCCTAAATCAACTGATACAAACCCTGGAAACCCTCCAAATATATGTTCAGCTTCCAAGATTCCCTGGCCAGCATGATCATTGTTGAGAATTCTGGGAGTTATAATCCACTTATTTGAATCTAGGGTAGTTTTTCCCAGTTTGGTACTATTGATTGGAGAAGAGGAAAGTTCTAATCCAACCTATCTGAGGGCATCAGGTAGGGAACAGTTCTTGTATTTGTCCTTTTTAGGATTTTTCTCAAGAAGCCTTACTGCTCCTCATGGCATTAATATCCAGGTTCAAAATGTGTTATGCAAATCTACATGTATATTGTGTACAATATATTATTAGCCACTGAGTTCAGTTTAGCAAGCAACTGCCAGTATGGAAATAAGTATGCTAAAACTTATTTAAAAGTTTTAAAATGGTACAGTTGATGATGCTGCAACTTAAAATGCAAAACCAGAAACTGTGCATGTATTGCACATACACTGTTTCAGGTATAAAAACTTTGTATTCCTTTCATATTTGATGTCATTCTCTCAATCTGTCTTTCAAGGAAAAAGTCAATTTGTTCAAATGCATTTTAACTTGGCTTTCTTCAATTGAGTAGATAAATCCATATGCTGAAAGAATATAATTGTAGCTTCTCTCCATACCATGTTTAAAAGTTATCCATGGCTCACAGATGTCCTTCTACAAAGGAGACTTGCAACCTGCCATTTATCCTTGAGGGAACCAAACCAGCATGCATATCTTTGAGAAAAAAGAATTCAGCTTCTAAGACTGCGGGAAGCTCCGGGAGTGTCAAAATCTGTTATTTCTATTGGCTTTTTTCAAAATACATGTTACTTGTGGAGACTGAAAATGACTTTGTTTAGTGCAAGTTATCCTTGCTAATGGATAGGAGCTGGAATAATAGGAGGTGGGACACTGTTTGGTTTTATAGGAAAGCTATCAGAGAACAACTACAGCCATTTACACTGCAATGACAACAGAGCTTGAAAGAAAAAAAGCAATGTTGATCAGTTCATTGATAGAGGAGCAGTTCTCTTCTCTCCAAACATGCTGGTTTGTTTTCAATATATACATAGTAAATATACATACAAAACATACATACATACATACATACATACAGACAGACAGTTAGTTTATATACAGATGGCTGTTTAATTGGAAACTCCAACTCAACTCTTTGAGGAGAGCTTGGGGTTTGGGATGCATTTGAAGCATTGCAAACATGTTCAAAATAGCTGTCTCCAGATTTTATTCAAGGAGACCAGCATGGTGCTCAACCCGATTTATTTGGAAAACAAGAGCCATTGATAATGGAGCAACTCAATGCCTCATGTTAGTTGGTTCAGAGTAGCCAGGCTGTGTGGCAAATTTAATACCATGTTTTTCAGGACATAAATTTCTGCCCTGACTTTGGGCAGAACTGATCAGAGTGAAGATAACAAACTTAATTAAATGGATATCTGTTTTACGGAAGTATCAAAGTATTTCTGGCATAGGGAAGTGTGTCCTGTGCTTGCTTGTGATAAAGTTGCTACCCAATGGAAGTAATAAATCTGTAGTACAACCACTTGCTTACATGTAACTATTAGTTTTGATCATAAAACAGTGCAGAGTCCAACAGTGGCTCTGCCCTAGATTGAAATGCAGTCTGATAACGTGGATTCGTTGAATACACAAATAGGATACATTTAGTTGAACTAATAACTTATTTATGACATGTATATTTCAGTAAGCCCATATTGAAGCCTGCTTACACTTTCCGGAGTCTTTTTCTTTTTGTGTATTAAAAGGTGATACACTTGCAGTTAAGTTTATCCATTGAGTTAATTTTGAGCACATCTATTGATCGATCGATTAATCGATCTAACTTAAATTCAGTGGGAGCTGTACTGCCATGTCCTTATGCAGTTCAAATTCATTTAACAAACAGGCTTTGGATGTGCAAGGCAGTATTATTTAATAGGAAATTAGTATCTATGGTAAATGCATTATCTTGGTTTCTTTGTCTAGCAAAAAGTGCAGTTTTTGAAGCAGAATTCTAAGGGTAGATTTTGATCTTAGTGGTTTTGCAGCAGCATTTCTTGTCACAGGAAGCAACACCACAATGCTTAAGGCTTTTCATGACAAGATCAAGTATTGAATTAGGTTTAAGTATATAAAGAGACTGGTACAGTAGTAGATGACATTGTTTGCATTCTGAATATTTTAGGTCAGTCCCTGGCATTCTAAGAAGAAAGACCCAAGCCAGAAACTGCTTAACTATAGGTAGTCCTTACTTACCAACCATTCAGAAACTGTTCAAACTTATGATGACAAAGGGACTTACTGTATATCCAGTGCCCGAAGTTATAGCCATTGTAGCACTCTGCGTTCATATGATTGCGATCTGGGTTCTTGGAAACCTGTCCGAACTTATTCTGAGAGTCCCACAATTATGATTGGCACTTGAAATTTTCCCTGCCAACTTCCCCAGAAAGTCAATGGAAAAGTCAGCAGGGAAGGTTGCAAAAGCTGCTGACAGTTGCTGACACCACTCCTTCTGGTTCCTAAAGGGTTGGCTGAAAAAAAGGTCCATCAGGACCTGCATTGGGAGAGACCTATTTAGCTAGTCTTCTTAAGAGTGGAAAGGTTGCCTACCAGACTGATTTCACCCCATGCAGGGTGGAGTCTCTTTACTAAGCAGCCCTGTTGCTCTCAAAGATACTAGCTGAAAAGGTTCGTGCTGAAGGCCAAGTGGAATTTTGGCACAAGGTGGTTGCACTAAGGGGTGTTTACATGTTTACAGCCAGGTTGGCTCTAAGGGCCCCGTACTCCAAGCGCCCCAGAATTTGCTTAAGAACAATGACTTATGCCCAAAATTGTAGTAGTAAGTTAAAGAGTACCAGAACAGTACTGCTAGGGATATTTGGCTGGCCTCCCTCAACTTTGTGCCCTTCCAACATGTTAAGAGTACAATTCTTATGATCCTGAGCCAACAGAACTGGAGGACATGTTGCAGTGATATTTTTAGAGAATAATGAGCTAAATTAGTTTGTGTTTAATTTAATGTAAGTTCCCTGTTCAAGAGAACATGATTTTGGCTGGAATATGGATATGGTAGATCTACCCAATCAAACAAAAGTTAATTATGAAATAACCTGAATCATTGGTGCTAATTAATATTAATAACTAATTAATAAAAATGTATTGCATTTGATTCATTAAACTGATTAAATCAATCAGAACAAATAGAAGTTGTGGCCAAAAGGGCCATTTACCAAAAATGGCCAAAAGGGTATATTTACCGTACCAGTTGTGCCCTTTCCTGGACTGGAGTCCTTCAGATAGTCGCTAATCCCCTAGTTACCTCAGAATTGCATTAATGTAGCATGCATTATATGGAGCTGCTTTTGAAGACCATATGGAAGCTACAGATGATCCAGAATGCAGCAGCCCAAACAGTGATAGCTATCTTATATGTACGTGACCCAGATGCTTCCTGGTTGCCGCTTGGCTTCTGGGCTAAAATCAGGATGCTGATTACTTTAAAGGCCTTCAAGGCATAGCCCTGGTTGAGGCCTTTTGTCTACAATTGTCTCTGTCCACCCACTAGGGTCCATCAGGATGGGTACGTTCTGGGTTTCATCATTTAAAGAATATCATCTTGGGGAATAAGACCTCAACCTCATCTGTTGCAGTTCCTTTTTTTTGGAATGCTCTTCCCTCCAGAGATTTAGTGGCTCTCATCTTTTTAGTTTTTCAGAAAATCATTAAAAATGTAGTTATTCTCCCAGTACTTGGGAACAGGGCGATTGTCTTTTGGTCTGGTTTGGTTTTACTTTGTTTTGGTCTGATCTGGTTTGGTTTTGTTCTGGTGTTTTTGCTTCTCCATTTGGATGTATATATATTTTTATGTCAGATTTTTTTTTAAAGAATCACTTAGGAGTGAAGTGACTTAAGTGATAAATCAAATTAAGAAATGGGAAAGTCAGATACTTTTTCAAGAACCAGGTGTTGTTTTCATTTTCATTTTTGTAAGACTATTGAAATGTTTTGGTTAGAAATGTTGAGTTGAGAGCACTGTAAGATTTTAGAAAGTATAGGCATCCCACTAAGGGATACCACTTATTCCACTTGTGCTAAATCTTGTATATTTCCTAAAAGCAATAACCTTAACCTGCACTCTGCTTCTGTCTCCGTATTTCACAATAGGAGAGAAGGTGCAGAGTGGGTGTTTAAAGCATTTAGTAAGCCCTTTTATTGACTTTACAAATGAATCATACATACCTGGATAGTCTCACTGGAGTTCCAGTACAGTTTCAGTTTGACCCTTTATACTATGGTATCCTTCATGAACTTGATCATTCAAATGTAATTATTTGTATTTATTTTAAAATATTTTCAACCATTTGTTGTTAGAATAATTAGAAGTTAAAACATAAGATATAATAAGAACATTTTCCAGTAAACATCTTTTGTGAGGGAAAGGTAGATAACCAAAAACAAAGTTTTATAGAAGAGCAGGTGTTCCAGAGGTATGGCCAGAAAAGTTTGCATCTCCGCTGTATGAGAATTTTCAGAATCCGATCTTAATAACATTTATTGCTTTGGTGATCTAATCATCCTAAAAAGAGGAAAATATTCTGATCTGATTTGTACTGAAAATTTTTTTAGTTATTTTATTTATTATTTTTCATTTCATTTTGTTTTATTATTTTAGTAGTTTACATTTTATTTTATTATTTAATGATCCAAAGCCATATGAGACAATATTAGAGACATGGCAGTGGTTGGCCCATTGCTCCTTATTTTAGAAGAGTTCAAGAGAGTCATATGGAAACTGCAAGGTTCATACAGACTTTTACATCATGATTTTCATTATTTAATTCCCAAAGGGGAAAAGAAGAAAACACTTTTATTGAGTGTTGGCAATATTTTACATCATAATCTGCGGTGCAGATTGTTAGTGGGGCTCATACAGCTTAAGAGTTCTATATCAGGAAAAAACACAGCCGGGTGTAGTCAGGGATATACCATTGGACCAAGCAAGCCTTGCCTCAGTAACGCCAAGAATTCTGGTGTCATTTTCACTTGGAACAGTCCTACTAGGTTGTAATTTGAGAATGCAACAGAGACAGTAAAACCTCGTGGTATTGCTTAAAGTTTAGACTACATGAAAACCACAGGATGGATTTTCTTCTGTGTTTTCTATAAAGTAGGCCTTGCTTTCTGTTCTACCCAGCCTTTCTCAAGCTGTGAGGTGAGGCACCACAGAATATAAATTGGCTCAACTGTGACATTCCATCTGTCTCTCTTTTCAAAAGTTTCAAATATGATAAGTCTAGTGTTACACCCAGTCATGGTGGGCCATTTCTGATTTGAAGTTGCTATAGGGAAGATCACGCATATAGTGTTCCAGAGGTCGTTTTGCTACCCTTTGAAAGGGATTTCTTTTCACTCCTTGTGATTTTTCTTCTCCCTAAATAAACAGGCACAGGGATAGATGAAATGCGAGGCTGTGGGGAAATTCTGAACCAGAACGCAAAATGTTTTTAGAAGGGGGCTGGAATTTGTTCATCCGGCACACATTGTCTCTTCATGTGGTATTTATTAGTCATACTTTTTATCGCTAATTTCATCTGTTCCTGAGACTGTTTTTTATTTTGTTTTGCTTTAAATTAAGACTCAGTTCTACCACCCTTTTGGAATAGAAATAGCACATTGTAAAATGCTTAATCACAAGCTGGTGTGCATGAGGTTTACAAAGTAAGCTCTGTGTGCAAGGGCATCCGTTTATTCTGCAAAGAATCATGCCTCAGAAAGTGCTAGGTGGTTTTCCCAACACTGGATGAGATTTAGATATAGGAGAAGGGATGAGGGAGCACCCAACTTCCAATTAAGAGTGACCATCGCCTTGGCCAAGTCCACCAAACTACCATTGCTTAGACATGCCAAGAACTGGATTCATATGCATTAAGTCTGCCTAGATTTGTATTTCTTCCTTAGACATTGCAAGATGGGGGGAGAGGGCCATGAACAAGAGTGACTCTACAAATACTAGAGTTTTATGCATAAGCATCCTTGGATTGCCTTAAAGTTGCAACATGCCTTTTGAATATTACTAAGACCAGCAAAAATACATCTGAAATAAAAATCTCAAAAACTGTAGATATGTGCCCAGGGGGAATCAGCTTTACTTATAACTTTTCAAAATTTGTATTCTTTTTTAAAACCAGGTGTCTTGATTTTGTTAATGAGCAGGCAGGCTCTATTCTTAGGATACAAATACTGTAAGTGAAAAGTATTCATGCCAAAACAAAATTGCAGAATACTGAATTCTCTCTCCCCTCTCCATCCAATCTTATACAGATCCCCCCTCTCTTTCCCCAACAAAGTTACCTATTTAGGAGAAGCGAGGATAAGGATTATTTACAGGTGCTTTTGGAGAGCTTTGTAGATACCATCTGTTTTAGGATGCTTTCAGAAGACAGACGGATAAAGCTTTTTTCATCCTTTGTAAAATTATCTCACTAAGCAGACTGGCTAAGGTCTTTAGTTTCCCAAGCTGATGATAGGAAAATTATTATAAGTAGCGCTGGGCTAGTACAAACTTCTGTTTATATAGGAGTAGGATTAATTTACAAACCATGACAAAAATGAATTAATTTTTGTACTTTTGGTAAAACTTTTTTTGAAGAAAAGACTGAAGCTGTTGATGTGGGTAAATGCTAATGTAGTTCTCCTGCAAGAGAGAACCGGTGCCTGGGTAACTATGGTGCTGGCTCTTTTTCAGCAACGATGCCACTTCTGCGAAGTGAACTGCAGCAAGTTTCCCTTCATTTTGTATATGTGGCTATGAGGGTGGGAACAGCTTGCTTATACATTTTGATGAAATGAGACCTTATTGGTTTTGTCTTAAATAAACAATTGAGAAATAAACAGCTTTCCGCACATTCTTGATGGAGTTTTTTTGGGAGGGAGGGGGGAGGTCTGAATAGTAATTTTGAATATGGCAGTTGGGTTACCTCCTTGAACTGCCGGTCACAAAAATCACCATCAAGGTATGTACAAGTGGGTTTGAAAAACATGGACCTCTGTCCTGTATACACAGCTTTCCAAACTCGGGAAGAGCCATGCCGCCAGAGATTACAGATTAGATCAATATAAAGATGATCAGTCTAGTTCTCATTGCAACACTGAATGCAGAGCTGGTAGGTGTGGGGTGTTAATATTCTCATTGAAGGAATAATGGCTTGATAGTATTTAAATGCATCTTTCTTATTGATCATAGCAAATCATTGATTTGCTATTCAGTGGACCTTCATGGTGAATTAACGTCAGTGTATGTTTTTACTGTCCTTCAGATATTCTTCCAAGACTCTCTATATTCAACTGTCTGGTGTTCTTGCAACATTCCAAATCCACCTACGGTCCTTGTCAACTCTGCTGAATTTGCTTGAAATATTCCCCTCTTGACGTTAACCTGTCCCAGTCTATCACCATTGACTAGCCACTGTGTCTTCTACTGTGCTATTAATTTTTGCACAAAGCTTCTGATGTTTGTAGTGATATCTTCTAGATTTTTTTATCCAGTTATGTAGCAGGGAATCAAACACCTTTTTGAAATCAGTGCAAACTATGTTCAAGTTGGTCTTCTTTCTCTTACAGTTTTCCAAAAACATCTTGTCAATTATTATTATTATTATTATTATTATATGTACAACAATGTGAAAGCTCCCAATTCTTTAGCTGGTGTTAGCCTATGCTTATTATTGTAATTCATGAAAGTGTTTTTGGAAAATCACCACCACCACCAATGCCTATCCTAGTCCTTGAGAAGGACTCAGTAGGTAGATAAAAATGCAAAACCCAGTGTAAACATCTGGCTGACTAGGTGACCAACACTAATAATTTACATTTATATGCCGCCCAACACCCAATAACTCTGGACAGTTTATAAATGATTGAAAACAGGAAACAAAAGAAAAAAGAAAAGTGGCAGAGATGATAATCTAGATAGAAACAAAGAAAAAATGGTGACTTCAATCATCATTAATTATCTGATCAACTGTTTTAACATTATAGTGCTAAACAAAAACAATAATTAGAACATGCAAGTGGTAGGATCTGCTCTTATTTAAAGTAGAGACACGCATCCTGGGGTTTTTGCTACACTTATAAATCACTTGGAAAGTTACACTTTCTAAAAGGGTATTTCAAGGATATCATGCATTTAAAAAAAAATTTTTTTTTAAAGATTGTATTAACCAAAATGTGCTTTTATATCATCTATTTGTTTGGGAATTCTGTGCCAAACACAAGAAACGACACACTTTTCAGCCAGGTATGGTAGCCCAAGCTGATGTCTTAAGCTTCAGCTTGTTGTAGGGAAGGACAGCAGGAGAGATAATGACTTTGAGATCTGCAGTCTCTGGCCTCCAGAATGAATAGGACTAGTACAAAATGTACACAAGGAAATTATATAGGCAATAGCATTCCTCTGTGACTTATTAGTTGCTCTTTTGCTTAGCAAGACACTTTGTGCGCATACTTTAAATTCAGACTCAGTAACAAGTAAATCTAGTATTCCACCCCCACACTCTTCAACTAATTCATCTTGTATTTAACTTGGTAGAAATAAACAATGTATAGTCAGCACAATGAATGGGAGAGATCTGTGCATTCAATAAATGACAATACATTTCCTGGCCTGGGAAGAGCTAAAGCATCATTAGCTTAAATAGGTTGGGTTTTGTAAACCCAATTGTCATTCTAAAGTCAGCCAATTTATGCTTTTGAGATAACCTGGTTTCACAACATTATTCTGGCAATGTGTATGCCTATATCAAAAGCTAACTTCACATTTGCTGTGACGGTGCATGTTTTTAAGCATGCTGTCTTAGGAGAAAATTTATAAGAACCTATAATACCGTCAGTGATTGATTTTTAACCTGGTTTTCTACCCTGGAGCGACCCCTTGTTTCCTCTTCTTACAAAATATACAGCTGAATCTCAGTATATTAATTCAGAACTTTTATTGTGCAGCCTGATTCATCCCAACAAATGGTAGATCTCTATCCATACATCTGGTGGAGTTAAGAGGATGTAAGCTCCTCTTCAGAAAGTCAAATAATGCATTGTTCACATGACCGTGTATGGTGAAGCTTGCCTTTGGAGACTGGGATATATCTGCTCTCCCTTTATCCAGCAAAGTAAAATAAAAACACTGAGTACTATTCTTGGGTTTTTGTCACCTTTCTAGTAGGCAAAAGACAGCAGCATGTAATTTTCACTGTTTCTGTAGCAATAGACATGGTATGACACGCTGCGCAACTGGCACATCATGACAATGACAACTGCATTCAGATGACCTGACCTAAAGAACATGGAGAAAAGCTTCCTTTAAAAAGAGGAGATGGCTTGGTCCTATACAAAAAAAAAAAAATCATCTCCAAAATAAGAGGTGCAATGGTGAAAACTCAGAGAAGCTAAAAATGCTTCTTAGCTTGTTAGCTCTACAAAGATCTGTAGGGCCTTTCTTCAGCAATACTGGTCATGAGAACTACTGCAGCAGGGCACATGGCCCCAGACTACTAAGTATTCTGCTCCAGCCCTAGTGGCTGAAACTCTGCATTATAGAAGCAGTGACCACAAAGAAGTGTTAGTGGCAAGAGCTCTACCTCTTGCAGAGCTGGCTTTGGCTCATGTATTCCATCTGTTACTAGCTCTTCAAAGTTGCCTCTCAAAAGCTCGAGTCACCCATTTTCTACAGGGTTGCACATTTCTGCTTCACACTAATCATTAAGAGGTCACATAAAAAGGAAGCTATTTGACTGCTTTGCTGATGGTCTTCTGCACTTAAACCCCAGCTAATGAAACCCAAGATCTGCCAAAGTAAGAAACTTGGCAGCTCTGTTCAATACTGACAGATTTAAAACCTTGCATAGCTTGACACGGGCCCCAAAGACCGGGCCTAGTATGCCCTATTGGGCTTGTGCTCTAATATCCCGAGAATAATTGTACTTTCTCTTGAAATGGAAATATCTTTTTCTGTGCACCACCAGTGATTAAGAAGTTTAATAAAATTAATAATAATTTTAAAAAATCAGTTCTTCTCAGCTGAGTAAAGGAAAGCTGCTTTGTTGGCAGCTCTGAGGTATTATCCTCTCTGGAACTTCAGTGACACAGAAAAAGGAAACTGCTGACTGGATTTGAGCCTTAGCTACTGACAAGATATACACATTCAGTACTTTTTCCCCTCTGTTTTGGTTCTGAAGGTCTTTTTTCACCTCAACAATAAAGTGATTGATGTGTGGCTTGATGGTTTTTTTTTCCTAAAAAAAAAAAAAGTTCCCCACTTGAACATCCTTCAGAACAGAAACTGGAAAAGCTGCCTGAAAGTAGGCCAAAGCATGTGACGTTTCCATAGAAACCAGTTCACAGCAATCCATGAGAATCACAAGCACGGGAGGAGTGCTTTCCAGCAGGCAAACCGGAGCTAGAGGCGGTTATCCCCATTCACCCGTGTCTTTCGCAGGAACCTGCAGGGAAAGAAACAGGAATTGCAAATTCAACTCAATGGTCCATTTTAAAAATAGTCAAATATTGGTTAGAATTCTGTTTGGGGGGGGGGGGGGGTATCCATACAATAGCAATGAAACTGATGATTGGGTAAGTTTACCCTGAAAGGGAGAAATTTCCCCATTGCTTCTCCAACTGAATTGTTGTGAAGATAAAACAGTGAAGCCCTGAGATTCTTACAAGGGCTGAATATAAAAGTGAAACCAAATTAAAAGTAATTCTTGCATTAGGGGAAAAAGGAGATCAGCAGTTTCACTGGAACATCTGAATCTCAATAATAGCTTAAATGTTCCTCTTCCAAAACCAATAAACTTTTATGGTCTCCTACTTGTAGAGGTAGGCTCCTTTTGTATTAAATATTAATAGTTCACTGCATTGTTCTCCATTTGGATAGAATTGACCCCTTTTGACAGTGGAGGTGGTGATGGGTTTGGAAATTTGACATTTTGTACCAAAAAGAGAAGCAACATCATTTGGGACATTTGGAGTATTAAAAGACAGGTGGGTAAGGAGGTACTTTGTAACATGGAAGGCTGACTCTACAGCATAATGTTCTTCCTTCAAAAAAATAAAAAAGGAAAATTCCATCTCAGCCATCTGGATTAATGTTTATTTGGATTCTTTGCAATGACAACTTTATAAAAGTTTAATTTCCCTCCCTTATGTGACCTCGTTGCAAAACTTAGGGAGAAAAAAAATATAAAGCAACAATCATGGAATAAATTAGTTCTAGAATATAATAATAAGGTATTCTTGGGCCAAGTACAGTCAGTCAGCTAGCACAAGCCCAGTACCATATAAGGTCAAAATAGCCAGCTTTGAAAACAAATACCAAAGCTTATTTTATTTTATTGTGGGATATGATGGCTCAGTGGTTAAAGACGCTGAGCTTGTCAGCTGGAAAACTGAACAGCCCAAGTTTGAAACTGAAGTGCCATGTGACAGGTGAGCTCTCATTACCTGCCAACCTTGCAGTTCGAAAACATGCAAATGCAAGTAGATTAATAGGTACCACTTTGGTGTAAAAGTAACAGCATTGCATGTGCCTTGGCATATCGGTATAATCATGCTGGCCATATGGCCATGGAAATTTCTTCAGACAACATTGGCTCCCTTGGCTAAGAAACGGACATGAACATCAGCCATAGAGTTGGACACAACTGGACAGTGAAACCTTTACTTTCGTTACTTTATTAGAATTGGTCTACTATGTATAGAATCCAAATATGTAAATTTAATTCCAACACACTTACCTTCTATCTCGATTGTCAAAATGCTCTGATAGCTGCTCTTGTGACGTCCTGAAATCTTCAAATGGTTGCTGATACCGTGCTTCCAAGGAACCTTCTCTGGCTCTGCCTGCCAAGAGCTGATTTGGGGACTCGGCAGACCTCTCTCGGAAAGGCGATGCCGCAAAGGGGTTAATTTCACCATTTTCCTGTTCCAGAATAGAAAGAACAACAAGTAAGGAACCTTTGATCTCCTTTCTACAGAGAGGAAGAAAATTCAATTCAGCCAGGAATTCACTGGATCTTCCTCGGATCTCCCCCACCTCCTCATCCCCAATGCCATAGAAATATTTAAAGAATCTGATATTACATGCATGCATACACAGACCTTTATCATCAACAAATAACTTTGTGGAACTATAGGACAAAACAAATTTAAATATAAATATACTAAGGATTGACATCACTTAGTTAAGGGCTAAAATGTAGTCCAAAAATGAAAACAAACCTAGTTCTTCACGATCATTTCATTATAATATTAGTCAACAAGCTAACTAAATTCCTTATTTAGGTTTGAACGCCAGTTTCATTTTGGTGGCCAAGTTGGCAGGAAGTTTGGATAACTTTTTTTTAAACTGAGACCCAAAGCAATAGGTAAATTACAAGACCACTGAATAACACCCATTTCTCCCAAGTATTTATTACCATACATAAGCAAATTTATTTGGCCTACTCTTACAAAAAATAAGACATTTCACTACAGTCCCTGCAAATAAACTAGCTTGGAGATCCTAGGGGCAAAATAACTAAAAGTTCTTAAATTCCTATTTTATTAAACTTATTTATCTAAATTAATGTATAGATAATACTGCATGATAATTACTACAAGAGTCGTGATGGTGCAGTGGTTAGAATGCAGTACTGCAGGCTAATTCTGTTAACTGCCGACTGCCAGTAGTTTGGCAGTCTCACTGGCTCAAGGTTGATTCAGCTTTCCATCCTACCATGGTCAGTAAAATGAGGACCTCGATTGTTGGGGGCAATATGCTGACTTTGTAACTGCTCAGAGATGGCTGTAAAGCACTGTGAAGCAGTATATAAGTCTAAATGCTATTGTTAACCTTTTGGCCCAAGAGGGCTGAATTCTAAACAGCAGGCAAAGACAAAAATTAAGTTAGATTGAGTTTACATTAAATACATTTAATGAAACCATTTGATATATGTTTAATAACTTCCTGCTCTTATCATAATTAGGGTTCAGCAGCAATACATATGAAGACCATATGTGACCCTGAGAAACCAGGTTGTGTATCCTTGATAAAGCAGACCTGGAGCAGAAAACACATTGTCTAAAGCAGAGGTGTCAAACTCAAAGCCCAGGGCCGGATTTGGCTCATGGGATGCTTCGATCTGGCCCATGGGGCCACCCTGGAAACAGCAAAGGACTGCCCCACAGTCAGAGCCAAACTCCATTTTATCTGGCAGAGGGTTGCAGGAAGCCATCACAACCAAAAACGGAGCTCATGAGCCCATTTTCGCTGGCAGAGCACTCGGGTCACTACAGGGCCACCCAATACCAGTGACATTGAGCTGGCCACGCCCACCATGGTACCCCAAAGTCAAATACAACTGTGATGTGGCCCTCAATGAAATCGAGTTTGACACCCCTGGCCAAAATATGCCAGAAAATACAAACAAGCAACGTTCCCAAAGAGACATAATATTGTAAGGCTATTATTGGTACCATCCAAATCTTAACCATTCTTAGTTAAATGTAGATTAACTGGTTTGTTCTTAAAGCTAAAATAACCTCTGTCCTCTTGTCTATACCCAGTTACCACAAAACAGTGGTATTCAAAATTTGTTTATAAAATAACAACTTACCATGAGAGGAATTATATCTATCTTAACAAGCAAGGAGGCCAATTCCAAATCCTCACTATAGTTGTTCTTCAAAGGCACAGCCCGATATCCTCAAAGATAACAAAATGAATCATGAATAGGGAGCAAGTCAGCAGTAATCCTAACCCTAACCCTGACCACTAGCTGAACAAGGCAGTTGTTAACCAAGGACTACCTCCAACTGTGTCAACGCCACTATCCTTGACAGAAAATCTTTCTTCTCGTTTACCTGCCTTTAGGCCTTTAACCAAGAAAGTGGCCTGAGCTAAGAAGTTCTGGTCACTGAACATATCCTCTTCATACACCACGAAACGTAGAAAAGCGAAGTCAGGATTACTGACATGGAACTGAAAAGTCTTTGGAGTCCAAGCAGGATTCAAACCATTGTCCACTAAAGTAAACAAAATATACCATCAGATGTTATGTGGAATTTATTTGAATACAAAGAAATATAATACTTTAAACAGCAGTGAACTTAAATTATAACCAAGATGTTTTATGATTATTTATCTTCTCTGCAAAGCACAAAATTGTGTTTCAGAATTTAACATCTAAAGCACCATTTCTGAACCTGAAAAGTACATCATTGTCCTTCTCCCTTATATTTAGCCTGCAGTACTGCATTCTAACCACTGCCAAGAGCCGTGGTGGCTCAGTGGTTAGAATGCAGTACTGCAGGCTACTTCTGCTGACGGCTGATTGCCAGCAGTTTGACAGTTTGAATCTCACCAAGACTCATCCTTCCATCCTTCTGAGGTTGGTAAAGTGAGGAGCCAGGTTATTGGGGGAAAGATGCTGACTCTATAAACTGCCTAGAGAGGGCCACAAAGCACTGTGAAGCAGTATATATATCTAAGTGCTATTGCCATTATATTTAACAATGCTGTTGCCATTATATTTATATTAAAGATTAATAAGCATTTTGAAGTTAAACTTGGGTGAATTCAGTCAGTATTATTTGAAGTGATAATTGAAGCAATGGCTTGATTATGTGAAAAGGTGGACATTGCATCTAAAATGATGGACATTGCATCTAAAATGATGATTATAATCTTTCCAAAAGGATATCATGAGTAATTACTACAGGCAGAACTGGACAGGGACAAAACTACTTTGAGTGGGCCCTTTCTTTGGTTTGGTTCTTCTTCCATGGGCCTAGGCAAAATGCATATTTATCTTATATTATTTAAGACAATAGGATAAATCCCTGCACTAGCTTCCATTAGAGGTGAGAGGATTGCAACCACTGAAAACAGGCAGCTGGATCTTATTGTCTTATGCATAAGAATTCCTAATGGGACAAGACTCCCAGCCTGTCCCTGGATGTGTGTTCCAGACTTAGATAGTTTTAAAATTAAGTTTCTATCCCTCATTAAAGCCAATTTTTATTGGGGGAAAAGCAATGCAACTGCCTAACACTGCACGAACCAAGAAGTTCTGGTCATTGAATGGATTTTCTTCATATACCACAAAATGTAGAAAAGCAAAGTTAGGCTTAGTGTTCATAGCTGAGCAGGAATCCTAATTCTGGTCTTTCAGGGTCAAATCCCATGTGACCAAACTACACTGGCTTCCAAATATGGCTAAGTTGAAAAGACAGAAGTTACACATTTACTGCAGCCATTGTTAACATACTTCACCAGCTGCTTTTCTCACATCTCATTCTCAGAGGATGGAATTAAAGACTCCACTGTCTTATTACAAAGAAACACACCAGTTACCAAGATTTAATTTCTTTATATGTCAGCTAGGGCTATATAAATTTATTTCTAAATTTATGGGTTTCTTACACAGTACACAGTCTAAATCTGGATGAACATAAACATCTTGATTAACAAAAGGGAAATAATTGTTTAAAAACTTGAGATAGAAAGATCTACCTCTGGAATAAAAGAAAATAGGCTGCAGCTAAAATGGTTTATAACTGATGTACACCAATTTAAATGAAGGTAAGCATTCATAGTTTTAAAGAAATCAGATATGTATGGCATTAGGAATTAAAAAAAATTCTAAAAATGGCAAGAAAAATAAGCTAATAGAAAAGTTACATGTGATCTTTAATGTATTAGGTTAGGGTTTTTTTTTCCAAAAGAGATATCTTAAAATTTTATTCATTCCAAGAAAAGGTTTTAGGTTTTTTACTGCATACTGAACAAATAAAAATTCTACATTTTATATTTGTAAGCACAAGAAGTTGTAATAGCCATCAACATGGAAACTTTTAAAAAGTTTTAGACAAATTAACACAGGGTAAAAACTTGTTAGTTATAGTCGATACTACTATTATTGAAAGCTGGATACACTCAGTGTCATTCACTATGAAAAAGAAGCAGGAAAATACTGCAGTATTGTCATAATATCATAAGACCCTCTTTGAGGGAGATGTATGGCTTAGAAATATGAAAAATAAATAAAATAAATAATAAATACTATCCTGCTTCTGGAATTCCCACCACAAATTTGGGTGTCATCATATTACGTTTCTCTTTTGCTTATAGTGCTAAAATCTCTGCAGATATTTAAATAACTTGAACTGCATAATCTAATTAGTAATTGCAAGACAATATCCTGGCAACAGATGATTCCTGAAAGTAGAATCTTAATAAAGGAACACACATAACTAGAACAAGTGCTACTTAACAACTACAATAACATCAACAGTGTATCAACTTTTAGGCACTTCATGATTTCTACAAATCTGAAAAGTTCTGCAATTGTTGGTTAGACAAGAACAGGATTAATGAAGGATAGTATTTTTTTTTAAATAATAAACTAGTCCAAGAGGTAAAGAATCCAAATGCGTAAAACCTACCGTAAATGCAAACAAGTTCCATTTGTTGCAGTTTGAGTAACTACAGTTACTAAATAATATTTACATATTAAAAAATTGTTCTGAGGTTGGCAGGGGAGAGAATGTTGACTACAGAAAAGCTGACACTTGCTTGGTTGTGATCCAAAGTTGGCATTTTTCCGCATACAAATAATTTATGCTCAGAAAACTTTTAATATAAATTTTAGTTTAGTTCAAACATCTGCTCCAGTTTAAATAGCTTCTTCCAATTCTACAGTGCACAATTCAAAACAAAAAAATATATTATATCCATTTTCTCTCTTTCTAATATAATGCATGTTAAGTAATCTATAGTTGTACAGGTTTATCTCTGTAGTGGCCTACACTTCCAGAGTTAATTATCAAAATAGAAAGTAGCTTCCCTGTCATTTACCCAGAATAATTTGCAGATATTCAGTGAACAGGAAACATTTCTGCACTTCTCGCCACAACACAGCCCCATAGTAAATTTGAGATTAACTGCCCACAGATTCCTCAAACATTTGTGAGCTTCTTTTTCACACTTCAATCAGAAAGTCATGAGAAAAACAGATGAGGAGGAGCAATAAGACATAAGCCCCAGTGTGAGGTCAACTTTGCACCTATTTGCTGATGACAAAGAAGCTGGTTTTTAAAAGTGACAAGAGAAGAACATGTTCGCAATTGCTATCATTATATAGGAGATATTAAAGAACACTGACATCTTTGGCAATGGAATCTGAAATTGAAACGGCAGTATCAGGTACTCACCCACCATCTCTGTCTTCTGTTTTGTGTTATCATAATCTGCTCCAGCTACCTCAACCTCTACAAATGGGCAAACGATTCCCCTTCCATTTTTGGGAAGATGCCGGGCCCCCAGAATCTGTACAAAACACACAGCAAGGAGAAAAATCATACTGTTAGATAAATTTTTGGTATTATCAAGTCAAATGGTCACAGAGACTTCAGTCAACTGATGCAGTTCTCTGCTTCCTAAGGCTCTTCCTTTAAGAAAACTTTAATACCAATAAACATTTCAGCAGAAAAAATTATATCTTCAACAATTAGAATCTGTGCAGTGCTTAAGTTAGCGGTATTCAAAAATGTTGAAACGCTACAATTAAAAATCTTTTAAGGACAAGTTTTAAAAATCCTATGGCCATAGTGATCCTATGGAAGTACAACCAGTGTGATTAGTTAATAGCTAAATGTGTCATAGGAATCCAGAAAACACATTAACTAGTATCATGGTTAGAGTTCTAACTAAACAAAATTACTTAGACTGTCAGACTGAAATAATTGGAACAAATGAGCTCTTATTGACTTAGGTTCCAGAGTAGAAATGAGACTTAATACACCTGGCCTTGTTACAATTAGCTCTCACTCCCTACTGTGTTGTATCAGTTACACTGGATAGGATTCAGAAGTCCTTTATATTGATATTCACTACCATTTTTTCTTAATAACCCTAGAATCGCCAGGATAGGCATTCTGATTGGTCTTCATTTCCCATCATCTTCAGCCAACACAACCAATTACAATTACAAGGGGCAAGAAGCATCTCAAGAGCCCTAAATTCTTGTCTGCTGCAATAAATAGAATTCCTAACAACCAAAAAAACCCATAGTCTTAGAGATGTGTAGTGGTTGCATCTTCTACATTCCAAGATGGCTAGAATCCATGGAGTAGGTGAGACACACACACACAATTAAACAAATCCCTCAACAAGATTAATCTAACTGGATTTCTAAACGAAGGGAGCCACCTATGGGCAGGAGATTTGTATGCTGCCTCCCTCACAGAATGCTTTATCACTAGCAGTTCCAATGACTGTTTTGATCATTTATCATTTATCATTTGTCTCAAGTAGGTTTTTATTAGAGAAAGCTTGGCCAAGCAGCAACTACTGTTTTGGTTTTCTCTCACTAGAAAACTGCTCAATGCACTAATTTAAGGTGGATCAATACCCACACCAAGCAGCCACAGTACTCTATACCAGGGGTCCTAACCTTTTGGATCTCATGGACCACTAAATTCATAATTTTAAATTCCACGGACCACTAATATGATCTGCATAATGACAGACCCTTGATTTACTGCAATATAAAAAATGCAAATAATTTTTCTGAGGATCACCAAAATTTTATCATGGACCGTTGGTGACTACTACTCTATGCAGAGAACATGTGATTGTTGGCCTAATCCAAAGCATGCATTTTTGGGGATTTTGGCCCATGTAGGACAGGGATGTCAAACTCAAGGCCTGGGGTCCGTATCTGGCCCGCGGGGTGCTTAGATCTGGCCCATGGGGCTGCCCTGGAAATAGCAAAGGACCAGCCCACAATGCTTCTGCCAGTGAAAACAGAATTCGGGAGGGCTGGATGTGGCCCTTGCGAGCTTCATTTTCACTAGCAGAGGGTTACAGGAGGCTGTCACAGTCGAAAATGGAGCTCAGGAGCCCTTTTTTAGGAGCCTGGCAGAGCTCTTGGGTCATCACAGGTGCCCCCAACACGAGTGACGTTGAACTGGTCACACATACCCTGGCTATACCGCCCCCCCTCGAGGTCAAACACAACCCTGATGTGGCTGTCAATGAAATTGAGTTTGACACCCCCGGTGTAGAGCAAAACAAGATAGAAATAGGGGTAGGGATGTCAGAACAGGAAAAGCCAAGATTGGGGAGTTGCTTTAGCAACTGTGAATGTGGATAGTGCAGTAGTTAAGAGGAGGCAATAAACAAAAGGAAGGATAGGAATGGGAAGAACAGGCGTGAAACAAGTCCTGTGGGACATAAGATGAGGTATATCACATGCTATATGTTTCCTGGTAAGTCATGTCAAGTGAGACATCCGTGGCAATTGGGAGGGACATGGGAGCGAAGGTACTGGAAAAATAACAAGGAGATGGGTCAGTTCAAAGCTATATGAAGGACAGAAAAACTTCTGGGTTTTGTTTTGACTAGAACAATGGAACATTAAAAGGCTCTGAGTTTGATTTCTGCTAAACATATATTCGGGGTGGGGAAGGGGTGTTGCATGGCCTATTATTAAACCTATGTCTATTAGAGCTGAAATAAAGAAAGCTGATAAAGACAAAGAACGTCACCTATAGATTTTTCTTCCCAAAGGAGGTTCAACTAGCCTAGCAGACTATCTCCCCCCCACAAATCAATGTTAGGTGCACTTGTTCATCCAGGTGCTAAAAACTAAGTCACAACCAAACTGCTTGCTTTTCAAAATGAAATACATTTTCATTTATTCTTTAGAAGATTGTTCATTTTATTGTGATTTGTTTCAGAGCACCACCATGCTTGTTCTCTTGTAAATAACTCCTCTGAAATGAAGAGCAGTCTAAAAATAAAATGATTATCAATAATGGTAACAATAACAGCAACAGCATGAAAGTAGTAGTACAATGTGTTCACTTTTAGTCCGTCTTTGAAAAATCCGATTTCCTGTTGATTAGGGCCAGTGTTATAGAGTAGTAAGAATAAACCCACAATAAAACTTCATTCAGCTACCAGTAATAGGAAGCTTAATTTGGCTAGTAGGGGAACTGAAGGAAAACAGGGGAAGAATTGATAGATACAGTTTGTGTGTTGAATCATACGTTTCTACAGTTGGGAATGTTTGGTTTTTAAGGAAAAGAGATGCATAGTTGAATGTTAAAGAAGGAGGAGAGATAGAAAAGTTGGAGGGAGGGAGATGAACAGAGAGAGAGAGAGCAAAGAGACAGTAAAGAGAACTGGTGATTGCCAGGATGATGGAAATCTGGGCAAGGGATTTCATAGCAGTCTTAGCTGAGAGAATTCAGAGGTGGCTGGTAGAGAAGAGATAAAGGAAGATCAGGATAGGATTTATGGGCAAGAAATTTGGCCCAGAAGATCTTGACTCGATTAGAACAGCAAGCTGTTGGTAGTGGTAGTGTACACAATTGAACACAGGTATAAATTCAGGCATCAGCCAATACCACGATGGTAAAACTGACAGAGATGTCTTCTCTTACTGTATCTAGTCATTGGCATGTCTAGTTTTGCTCATGTGGTATCTCCGTCAGCATTGGCTAATGTTTAAAATCAGCTCCATATAGCAAGGTATTTACCAAGCAAAACTTACTTTTGCTTGTTAGAGTAATAATGCTAGGTGTGCTAGGACTGTTATTTAGATCAGTATATCTAAACTATGGCAACTTTTAGATATGTGAATTTCAACTCCAAAATTCCCAAGTCAGCAAGAATTCTGGAAGTTGAAGACTAGATATCTTAAAGTTGCCACAATTAAAAAACACTGTTTTAGACTCAGGCTTTAGTGTCCCCAGATATTCTTAGGAAATAATCCTAGAAGAAAAACTGAGAATTTTTTTTTTAAACAGGCATGTCGCTCTAAAAGTCCTTCAGTGTTTAAGTAGTTCAAATGAGGTTTAGCTTAAGTCAATAAATATCCTGTGTCTGAAAACAATTGGAAGCTGAAATCATTTTTGATGTAATGCTATGTTCAGGATAACAAAAATGTAAATCTTGAGCTTTAGTCAACAACATCTTCTCTTGGAAATCTTTACCTCCAGCATAATTACGGAGATCAAAAGCATTTGCATCTATTTTTAAACTATGGTAAATTGCTGTACCTTGGTACGGACAAGTGGAAGTTGATGTTATTTATAAAAACAAATATACAATAAATCATCAACAAATTATAGCATGTTTCAATAAATCAGTTTGAACCAAATTCAGAATTTATACACAGTAAGAAACAACTGGTAGTTTAAACCAGGAAGTAGATATCACCATCTCTTCCTTATGATAAAAATTGCCTTACTATTTCAAAATGATGTTACAAATTTAGCAGCATATACATCTTTTCATATTGATTATGTAGTTTTAAAAATGAAAGCTAGATAAATTACAAGGATCTTTTGAACAGAAAAATATCTGTAGATGTATATGCACCATATACATCTTTTCAGGTTATAATGTAACAATCCTTTGAAGCTCCAAGCAACATCCAACCATTATAACATTAGAATTCATTCTGGTGGGCACTTGGATAATCATAAAATACAAACCTCAATAGAGATGGAAAGTGGCACCATTCCACGCAAGGTGTTCTTATCAAAGGGATCAAAGATATCATCCCGCATGTTGCTTGGTTGCAATGCGAAGCCATTTTGTCCTCCAGGCATAAATAGAGCCTGATTCATTTGCATTGGCTTGTCTGCAAAAACATAGGCATTTCGATGACAAACACCCCAACATCAGTAAAATTATATTGCAGTTTGGTAAAATAATACTGCCTTATGTTTGAATAAAGTTCTTCCTGTAATTTAGTGTTTGCTGCCAGTTCATAAATCTTGTATGCAATTCTTCATGCACTAAAGTATTAATTTTTTAGCATGTGAAAAAGTCTAACCACAATAATTCCCTTAGCCGTTACTTTACTCAAAGAATGCTCATCTTAACTGAGAAAAGTATTATTTTTAAGAAGCCAACACTCATATTCTTGAAGGCTATTGGCAATTTAAGATGAACAACTTATTTATTTTGTCTTTCTTATTGATTCAGCATAGTCCTAGGAAAGAAAGAATAGCTAACAACTCCAAATACAATAAAAGGTTTTTAAAGAGACAGAAAAAATACAATACAATACAATCGTGTCCAACAAAATTAGACATAATTAACAGTGAGCAGTATGCAAGTGGCAAAAAGATTCAAATTGTTCTCAAAAAGCCAGGCTTTCATAGGCATTGGGAAAAAATAGCATAGTTGGGACTGTTTGAACTCAAGAGGAAATGCAATTCCAGAAAACGTGAGCACCAATGTCTATGATAGTAACAGTCTTGAAGGATTGGGACTCAGAACATAAAAAGCTGAAGCAATAACAATTTCATTTAGTAATAATTGTCAAGATGGTCAAAGCATGCCCTTCCAAGTATGTACTGTAGCCCCTAGCATTCTTCATCTATGAGCATGAAATCCATCAGAATACCAATTCAACAACATCTGGAAGGATACCTATTACCCATTCCTGCCATAAGCTAAAGTCACCACAATAAAATGTTCAGTAAAAAGATGCCCCCACCTGGTGTTTGAAAGTTGAGTGCCACCAACTGGCTGCCACAGATCCACATAGGAAGGGGATCATAATTGGAAGAGTCAAGGCGCTGTCCTTTGGGGTATATGCGGGAAAGCTGTAATCGGTTATACTGCAGAAATTTCTTCCCTTTGATCTTGTTGACATACTTTTCTGCTTTGGTCTCAGGAAAAGATGACATATCTCTATAGCAGGCTCTTTCTGTGCCGATTTCTGTAGAGAGAACAGAGAGATGCCAATCTGCAATAATCTTACTTCCTCACAGAATGAATGAGAAGATTTTTTAAAAAATGAGATTGTATATTTTTTCACTATGGTGTATTTTTTTTTAACACAAGACAGCCAGGAAAATTAGAAAACTACAGCAAGACCCAAAATACTGAATAAATGATGCAATTTTACAATATTTTTAAGATTTTGATACAATATCTCAAAACAAATAAACTTGAAAGAGACCATTTATTTTAATTCTAGTGTTGTTTTTTTGTATTTTTCCACAATAGCAGTAAAATACACATGAAGAGTTTTCTTAGTCGCATTGGGGCAATAATAAATCAGTACCAGCCCACTGATACAATTAATTTTTCAATCACAATGCTCACCAATCCTTAGATTTGGAGATAACCTAAATTTTGGGATAATAATCTAAAAATCTAACTTTGGGATAATCTACATTTTTAATCTATTTAATTTTTGTAATTTTAACCATTTCTATATTTATAATTGTTTTTATACAGTACATTTATTTTTGCTGCATGTTAGCCAACCTTGCTCTGGATAGCGAAATGGGTGGCATATAAATTTACTAAACAAACAAGTATGTCCAGTCATGAATACTTACTGTCTTCATCAAAGGGAACAGGACGACAGTAGATTACAAGCTCTGAAAGCTCCAAAGCTATCTTTTTCCTCCTTTCCATCATCTTCCCTTCAGAGAGCTTACACAAGAAATTGTTAAAACAGATTTCAGGGCTTATGACAACGATGAGTAGCTTTCGAATTAGTACAATGTTGACTGCAAAATTTGTCCAATTATAGGTAATGAGATACAGCAACATTCATCAATTTTATATAATTTCTTAGTTTTCCTGAGTTCTTTGTCCATTTATTTTCTATTTATGTCCTCTCCCCGTCAAGTACATACTGAGAGAGTCCTTGACAGAAACAATAAAGAATCAGTCAGTGGCAAGAACACTAAATATGAAAATGAATTTTTGCTTTTCTGATCCATGTTATTACACCCGTATTCAGCAATCCTTAATTTGATCCACTGAAGAAATCTTGGACTGCAACTCCTACAAAGTCTAGTGTGAGTCCTGTATGAATCTTTGAAGTAAACATTTTAACTGAGAAAGAGGAGAGAAGGAATCTCCTGTTTGGTTACAAAACTGAGGAAAGACATCTGCAAGAATAACATGTTCTAACATATTATTCAATAAAAAGAATTATCACAATATTTGCAACAATTTTGAATCATAACTATCCTGTTCTTAGTTCTGTATATAGCTCAGCAGGAGGGGGGTGGGTGCCAGTTTTAGCAGTCTGACAAGTATGCAGTTAGAACTGATGGAAGACCAAAAATACAGATATATAAGCCTGAACAGATTTGTATGTGCTGCAAAGCAGAGGTGCAGATGAGATCAAGTGAAAAATGTCAGCCAGGGAGTAGCAAAAAGCATTTAATTCTTCACCCCATCAAATCACTTTCTTTCCATTTGTCATGGCAAAGCCCATTGGAAAAATTTTTCTGGAATAACAATAAATTCATAACCAAGAATAGAATTGAGAGATTGACCCGTTCCCATATATTCTTAATCCTGAACATGCCACCCAGTCTTCAGTGTGAAAAGTGAAACTTCTAACTTATAAAGCAACTCCCCCAAGCTATGTTCAGCCCATGAAACCAGTTAATTTTTTCAAGGTCAACCTCTGAGAAAAAAACTTATACTCATCATATTGTGACCTGAATGAAATACCAGTATGAAGGCTTTTTTTTTTAAACTCTGAAAAGGTTTTAAGTGTGAAGATCCTTTACCCTGGCATCAGCAGTTTGGGCTGCCTCACGGATCTTCTTCACCCAATCCAACAGATCTTCATGGGTGTCAGCTGCAACATCCAGAGACCAACGTGAGACAGATGCCATACTAATGGAGAACACAAACATACGGTTGTTCTTCCCCTCGGGGCGGATAGCTATATCAAGATAAGCAAGGAACAAAAATATAAGAGACTGTCATTAGATCTTCATAATCATCAACATGTCCAGGATAAGTAAATGACTACAATTAGGGTTTCAGCCAAAAAACAAAAAAAGTCTCAATAGCATTACCCAACAGAAAAATTTAGAAGTTGAAGCAAAGAACAGAAAATTAGATGCATAAATTTTGTCCTGCTTTCTTGTTATACATATCACGATGGACCATTTTCAAAAAGTCTTGAATTTCTCAGCATCTAGCCCCTAATTCAAATGCTCTACTGTGGAACAGGAACCATTTTTAAATTCTCTGTACTGTTATCCTTTTCTCACTATCTTGTAGCTCTAAATCTATCTCTCTATTTTTGCATGTGTTTGTCTGGATTCAGACAAGGCTAGATTGTGTCACTAATCAATTTACAATTGCTTATTTAAAGTCAAATTGGCTTTGCATCTGCAGGGCTCACTAACAAGGAAGGAAATTCTACAGAAATGGCATAAAGTAGATACCCCCCCCCCCCCATTTCCCTTCATAGCTTACCAATCTGACACGATGGTACATCTAGTACCCCTCTGAGTAGATCTCCCAGAGGGCTGTTTTCATCTAGCTGTTGCTAGAAGCAAAATCACAGCATGTTAGTAAGCTTACATTTTGTAGTTTTCTCTGCCATACAAATTTCAGGACAGTTCAAAATGTTTATTCAGATTAATAAATGTTATTTTTAAAAAGCACATACATTAAAAACCAGTCTTAGCGTATTACAAAACTCTTAAAATGCTTTACTTTGCCTTAGCTACCACTGTATTACTCCCTGACACTCTCTCTCCCTTTTCTGCTTCTAGCTGCCACTATTCAGCTTCTTCATCTTCCTTACACCCCCTGCAATTTCTGGGTAACAAGGATCAAGTCAATAAGAAATGCTGAAAGCCAGTAAAATAAATTGGATCATTGCCGTTATGATGTTTGGAGGGAAAAGAGTTTAGCTGCAGCTGCCCTTCATTTACAAACACCCCCCCCCCCCCCCATGTTTCTAAATGATGGTACATGAAGATAAACAACCAACAGGGTCAAAACACTTCTAGCTTAAATCCTTTGTGCACATGATTCATGCAGATGGACCTGCACATGCATTATTCATTCCTAAGGGCTTCTCTACTTTGTTTGCCACAGCAAGCATCCATCTGCAGTACCGGTTATAATGCAGTAAAAAGAATAAAACAGTCAAGGGTCAGAGTGAGAACCTAACACATAAAATACTTTAGAATGAGTGCTTAAGCATAATAAGAACAGAAAGTTAAAACAAAACTGGGCAAAATGCAGGAGAGGGGAGGGGGAGAACCAACTGAGAGCATACAAGGAGAGACTGAGTTAGATATAGCTCAATTACTGATGATATGTTTGTTCATATAAGATGATAGGCAACCTTAGACAAAAGGATGGGGACTTTCAGGCAGCCTTCTTTCAAGGCAATACTGTATTCAGACTGAAGACTTGCTTTTTTTTAAAGAGACTTTGAAATGTGAATAGTTCTCTGTCCTTTTTCCAAAACAAGAACTCACCTCCCTCTCAGGCTCCAGGCCAGTTGGACTAGTTATTTCTTCTACATAATTAGAGGGAAACCACAGTTGCTTCTTACCCCCATAATCGCCTCTCCACCTGAAATAAATTCAAAGCTCATGTAAATATGTACACATTCTGCAGCAATGTTACAGTACACACCAAATGCAGTTATCGAAATTGAAATTGCTGGCATTAAACTCAATTGCAGAACTTACTAAACTAATTGAGCAGAGGAAAGAAACATCAGCTGTGAAGGAGAAGAGAGCATGCTCTCTGAGGAATGTAATGTTCAAACTAAAGGGGAAAAAAATCCTGAATTTTATCACGCGTAGGAAAAATCATTATTCTATCAAAATACTTTGAACTCAAGTTAAAGTGACCCTGAACTTGAAATTTAATTCAAAATGGGTTCAGGATAAATATTAAGATACAATTAGGAAAGAATATGAAGTGCACAGCAGAGAAAATATATAGGGGAGAAGTGGTAGGTTAAGAAATAACAAAGCCCATCACTTCCTTCTGCTGAATTTAACTTTTTCCTAGCTACTTTTTAGTAACATGTCAATAATCTAGCAGCTGCACATGTGACTCTGTTGATAAAGCTGCCTTTCACACTATGCATATGAATTATATAAGCTCATTTTATGTGCTTCAATCACATAATGAACCAAACTTACATTAAACCAATATAAAAAGTGGAGGAATCATCAAATCTTTTCTGGGAGAGCGTAAGAAAGATTTCATTATCTTCAGAACAATAGCTTATACCCACCAGCCTCCTTCTTGTTTTTCTACATTTTGGATGATTGCATTTTTTGTGAAGGTGAGCTCATCTTCTCGCTGTGCTTTGTAGTCAAACAAAGCTTTGACGGCGCACTAAAAGAAAGGCACAAGAATGAGGCAAGGTAACTATGGCAATAATTGGGATGGGTGGACATATCCATGAAGGCAAAGCAGTTTTGCTAAGGAGTTATAGAAGAATCCACTTGTCCAGATATCTTTTTCTATCTACTTTTGACAGGATGAGTGTGTGTGCATGTCTGTGTGTGTGTGTGAGGGGGTGGGTGGAGGAAAAAGTTAACATTTAGAAAGGGAAGGGTCAAGATCTGTAACAGGAAAGCCAACAAAGCTGTATTACAAGTAGTCCTCGACTTACAAACTTATGATGGACCACCACCGAAAGATAGCATATAACCCAATCCTGAAGATCCAACAACTGTTCCCTGTCACCTGACTGCATTTTGAGTGCTTGTCTTGCCTTTACAGCTGTTTGCAGCATCCTGCAGTCACATGACCATGATTTACTAGCCATTTTCACGAAAAATGCCCACGAGCAAACAATGGGCTTGCTTAACAATTGTGATTCACGTAATGGTCATGAGAATTTGCCGAACAACCACTGCAAAAAAAGGCTTTAAAATCAGGATGATCACACAATGGCTTGCTTTACAATCATCACTACTTATGACTGTAATGGGCAGCTCCATTACAGTCATGAGGGACAAGCTATCTTACATTGTTTTTCTTGGATTTTGGGGAGGGGTAGGTATTTTGTTAATTATGGTAAAATTATTAGTGTTGTGGCCTGTCAGCCGCTGGCTCCTCCAACAGCCAACTCAGAGGAGGAGGAGGTGTGGGAGTCAGGGTCAGCATCAAGGCAATCTGACAGGTCTGAGGGGGAAGAGGGAGTTGAGTTTACAGAGAGAGAAAGAGAGAGAGAGAGAGAGGG
>JAEANM010000385.1:13391-37276 GCA_017656035.1 Myanophis thanlyinensis | reverse complement strand
GATATTTTTTTTATTTAAATCGGAATTTTTTTTATTTTTATCAAATTTATTTTAATAAAATGCTTTTGGAGTAAAAAAGGGTAGTTTCTATTTAAGATAATTAATAATTTAGTTTATTCAACATGAAATGGAGCTTAGTTATGCTGCTACAAGCATGAGGCTCTATATTCTGCAATATTGGGGCTGCCAGTGAGTCAACAGCAAGTCAGAGGAGGAGCTGCTATGGGATAGAGATGACAGTTGCTCTTTAAAAATTATGATTTAAATTGTGTTGATTTAAATCAAGCCTTTTTACTAGTGGTTTAAATCATGATTTACAGTACACCCAACTCCCACTAACTCTGGTGATCACAGAAAAAGATGTATGAGGTCTGTTTCACAGACAACTGTATAATCAGGCTGGAAAAGCACTAGGCCCAGACGGTAACTCCTTCTTGCTTGAAAGTCTGTGCTGATCAACTGGTCCCAATCTTCACCTGTGTCTTTAATAAATCACTGGAGATGTGTTATGTCCATTCTTGCTTCAAACTATCATTCCACTGCCCTAGAAACCTTCCATCAAGAAGTTGAATGAGTACAGACCACTTACTCTGACATCCATAGTTATGAAAACCTTTTAAAGGTTAGTGCTGGCCCATCTGAAAGCCATCACAGATCCTCTGCTTGACCCCTTGCAATTTGCCTACTATGCAAATAGGTTGGTAGATGATGCTGTCAATATGGTACTGTACTACATCTTAACATCTTGCATCTCTAAAGACCTACAATGCATTCAGAAAGTATTCAAACCCCCTTCACTTTTGTCAATTTTGTTATGCTGCAGCCTGATTCTATAGTTGTTGAAATGCACTTTTTTTCATTAATCTACACTTAGCATCCCAAAGTGAAAACAAAAATTTAGAAATGTTTTAAAATTTATTAAAAAGAAAAAACTGAAATATCATGTTGGCATAAGCATTCAGACCTTTCACTCAGTCGTTTGTTGAAGCACCTTTGGCAGCAAATACAGCCTCGAGTCTTTTTGGATATGACGCGATAAACTTTGCACACCTGGATTGGGGGATTTTCTGCCATACTTTCTTGCAAATCCTCTCAAGGTTGGATGGTGACTATGGTTGGATAGCCATTTTCAGGTCCCTCCAATGATGTTCAATAGGTTTTAAGTCAGGGATCTGGCTGGGCCAATCTAGGAATTCACATAGTTGTCCCTAAGTCTGTGCTATCTTGGCTATGTATTTAGGATCGTTATCATGTTGGAAACTGAACTTTCGGTCCAGTCTGGGGTCCTGAGTGCTGTGGAGCAGGTTTTCATTGAGGATCTCCCTGTACTTTGCTCTATTTAACTTTGCTTCAACCCTGACCAGCCTCTCAATCTCTACTGCTGAAAAAACCTCCATGATGCTGCCACGATCATGGTATTGGGCAGATGATGCTTGATTTCCTCCAGAGAAAACATTTAGAATTGTGGCCAAATAGTTCAATCTTGGTTTCATTAGACCAGAGAATTTTGTTCCTCACCATCTGACCTTCAGGTGCTTTTTGCAAATTCCAAGCAGGCTTTCATATGTTTTGCATTAAAGAGAGGCTTCTATGTAACCACTCTGCCATAAAGTCTAGATCGATGGAGGGCTGCAGTGATAGTTATCCTTCTGGAACTCTGTCCCATTTCCACACACAATCTCTGGAGCTCAGTCAGAGTGACTATTGGGTTCTTAGATATATCTCTTACTAAGGTCCTTGTCAGCATTGGAAGCCATATTGCCCACAAAAGCTTCTATGCTGCCATTGTTGGAGCCTGGGAAATTGGGAGGAATAATCTCTTAGAGAATAGTTGGTAATCTAAATTCTTTGAGGATGTTAAGGCTAGGTCAACTGACACTTGCAAGGAGTTAAGCAAAGTAATTTCTCTTTCAACCTTGCTGGATTGGGCAAGGTGATGGTATGATGGGTGAAGGGGATGGATTGTGGAATTTACTTGGGTGATGGGAAAATCCGGAAGTTCAGATTCCGGTTTTCCCAGATGTGCCAATATGACTTCTTCAATAAAATTCTTACTTGGATGGACTGTGTCTCTGATTGCTGAATGGAAATGAGGAGTTTAGCTGGAACGCTGACAGTCCTTGTTTCCAATTGCTCTGTTTGATCAGGTAACCAGTTCTTGGAAGTGTCCTGGTTATACCAAACTTCTTCCATTTGAGAATTATGGAGGCCACTGTGTTATTAGGAGCTTTCAGCACAGCAGAAATTTTATTACAGCCTTCCCCAGATTTGTGCTTTGCAATAATCTTGTCTCTGAGCTCTGCAGGCAGTTCCTTTGACCTCATGGCTTCTGCTCTGCTACAGTATGTATTGCCAACTATAATGCCAACTACAGAGAGATGTGTGCCTTTCCAAATCATGTCCAATCAATTTAATTTACCACAGGTCAACTCCAATCAAGGTGTAGAAACATATCAGCAACAATCAAGAGAAATTAGAGGCACCAGAGCTAAATTTCGCATGTTGCAACAGGGTCTAAATGCTAATGTTGATGTGATATTTCAGTTTTTCCTTTTTAATAAATTTACAGACATTTCTAAAATTCTGTTTTTGCTTTGTCATTATTTGTTGTTGTTAGTTGCAAAGTCATATCCAACCCTTCACGATCCCATGGACAACTTTCCTCCAGGCCTTTCAGTCCTCTACCATTCCCCGGAGTCCATTTAGGCTAACGCCAAATACTTCAGTGACTCTACCTTGTTCTCTACCGTCCCCTTTTCTTTTGCCCTCAATCATTCCCAGCATTAGGCTCTTCTTCATTGAGTCCTTCCTTCTCATTAGGTAGCCAAAGTATTTTAATTTCATCTTCAGGATCAGGCCTTCTAAAGAGCAGTCAGGGTTGATCTCTTCTAGGACTAACTTGTTTGTTCGCCTTGCGGTCCAAGGGACTCATAGGAGTCTTCTCCAGCACCATAGTACAAAGGCCTCAATTCTTTGGTACTCAGATTTCCGTATAGTCCAACTTTCACAGCCATACACTGCAACTGGGAAAACCATAGCCTTAACTATACACACTTTTGTTGGCAGGGCAATGTCTCCACTTTTCAGTATGCTGTCTAGCTTTGCCATGGCTTTCCTCCCCCAAAGCAAGCGTCTTAATTTCTTGGTTGTAGTCCCCATCTACAGTAATCTTGGAGCCCAGGGAAATAAAATCTGTCACTACCTCCATTTCTTCCCCACCTATTTGACATGAATTGAGAGGGCCGGGTGCCATGATCTTAGTTTTCTTAATGTTGAGTTTCAAGCCAGCTTTTGCACTCTCCTCCTTCACACACATTAAAAGGTGAAGTTCCTCTTCACTTTCTGCCATTAGAATGGTATCATCTGCATATCTGAGGTTGCTGATATTTCTCCCAGCAATCTTAATTCCAATTTGTGATTCATTTAGCCCCACCTTTCTCATGATGTGCTCTGCATATAAGTTAAATAGGCAGGGAGACAGTATACATCCTTGCCTAACTCCTTTTTCAATTTTGAACCAATTAGTGGTTCCGTGTCCAGTTCTCACTGTTGCTTCTTGACTCCATATAGTTTTTCAAGAGACAAATAAGATGGGAGTCCATCTCTTTAAGAACTTGTCATAATTTGTTATGATCCACACCATCAAAGGCTTTAGCACAGTCAATAGATGTTTTTCTGGAACTTCCTAGCTTTCTCCGTATTTTGGCAATTGGATCTCTAGTTCCTCTGCCTCTTCAAAATCCTGCCTGTACTTCTGGTAGTTCTTGGTCCACATACTGCTGGAGTCTAGCTTGTAGGATTTTGAATATAAATTTGCTAGCATGTGAAATGAGTGCAATGGTGTGGTAGCTTGAACATTCTTTGGCATTGCCCTTCTTTGGAATTGGAATGTAAACTGACCTTTTCCAATCCTGCGGCCACTGTTAAGTTTTCCAAATTTGCTGGCATATTGAGCATAGCACTTTTACTGCATTGTCTTTTAAGATTTTGAATAACTCAGCTATACTGTCACCTCCACTAGCTTTGTTGTTGCTCAGACTTCCTAAAGCCCATTCGACTTCACTTTCCAGGATGTCTGGCTCAAGGTCATTGGCCATCCCATCGTGGTTATCAGGTACGTTAAGCTCGTTCTTGTATAGTTTTTCTGTGTAATTTTGGAACCTGTTCTTAATCTCTTTTGCCTCTATTAGATCCCTGCCATTTTGGTCCTTTATCATGCCTATCTTTGCATGAAACGTTCCCTTCATATCTCCAATTTTCTTGAAAAGGTCTCTGGTCCACCTTTCTTCTATTTCTTTGCACTATTCATTTAAGAAGGCATTCTTATCTATTCTAGCTATTTTCTGGAATTTTACATTCAATTGGGTGTATCTTTCTCCTTCTCCCTTGCCTTTTCTGTCCCTTCTTTCCTCAGCTATTTGTAAAGCTTCCTCAGACAGCCATTTTGCTTTCTTGCATTTCTTTTTCTTTGGGATGGTTTTAGTTGCTACCTCTTGTACAATGTGAACCTCCATTCATAGTTCTTCAGGCACTCTGTCTATCAGATCTAATTCCTTGAATCCATTTGTCACCTCTACTGTATATTCATCAGGGACATGATTTAGTTCATGCCTGAGTGACCTAGTGCTTTCCCCTACTTTCTTCAATTTAAGTCTAAATTTTGCAACGAGAAGTTCATGATTTGAGCCATAGTCAGCTCCTGGTCTTGTTTTTACTGACTGTATAGAGCTTCTCCATCTTTGGCTGCATGGCACAGTCAATCTGATTTCTGTGTTGACCATTTGGTGATGTCCATCTGTAGAGTCGTCTCTTGGATTGTTGGAAAAGAGTGTTTACTATGACCATCATATTTGCTTGACAAAATTCCATCAGTCTCTGCCCTACTTCATTTTGTACTCCAAGGCCAAACTTGCCTGTTATTCTAGTTAGCTTTTGGCTTCCTACTTTAGCATTCCAATCCCTCATGATGATAAAGACATCACTTTTTGGTGTGGATTCTAGAAGTTGTAGTAGGGCTTCATAGAACCGCCCAGCTTCAGTCTCTTCAGCACCAGTGGTTGGGGCATAGATTTGGACTACTGTGATATTGAATGATTTGCCTTGGATTCGAACTGAGATCATTTTGGTGACTGTATCCCAGTACTGCTTTTCCTACTCTTTTATTCACTATGAAGGCTACTCCATTTCTTCTGAGGGATTCTTGCCCACAGTAGTATATACCTGATGGTCATCTGAATTAAATTCATCCATTCCTGTCCATTTTAGTTCGCTGATTTCTAAGATGTTGATGTTCAGTCTTGTCATCTCTTATTTGACCACATCCAGCTTACTTTGATTCATGGATGTTACATTCTAGGTTCCTATGGAGAATAAATATTTACAGCATCGGACTTTCCTTTCACCACCAGATACATCCACAACTGAACATCCTTTCAGTTTTGGCCCAGTTGCTTCACTCTTTCTGGTGCTACTAGTACTAGCCTGTGCTCTTCTCCAGTAGTATATTGGACACTTCCAACCTGAGGGGCTTATCTTCCAGTGTCATATCTTTTTTTGCTTTTTGGTACTGTCCATGGGGCATTTATTTATTTATTTATTTGATTTATATACCGTCCCCTCTCCCTAGGGACTCGTTTTCATGGCAAAGGTATTGGAGTGGGTTGCCATTTCCTTCTCCAGTGGTCATGTTTTGTCAGAGCTCTCTGCTATGACCTGTCCACTCTTTGCCATGACAAGGCAGTGAACCATAAAGGGGTATGTCAGATTAATAAGAAAATAAATTTCAGTTACAACAACAACAATCAGGCTACAGCACAACAAAATTGACAAAAGTGAAGGGGGTCTAAATACTCTGCATGTAAGGTTCCTTTTTTGTAAACTTTAGCTTGGCATTCAACACCATCATTCCAGAAATCCTCCTCTCTAAATTGACGCAGGTAGCAGGTGAAGCTAGGCAAAATCACAGTGAATACTAGTTCAATTAGCACAGGAGCCCCCTGGGGCTGTGTGCTCTATTTTTCTTTTGTATCTCAAAGGATACCTATGTTAAAAGTACTGAAGTTTGCAGATGATGCAACAGTCATTGGTCTCATTCGAGATGATGATGAGTCTTCATATAAATGAGAGATAGATTAAGTGGCCCTGTGTTGCAGGTGGAAGAATCTGGAACTGAAAACTCTTAAAATTGTAGAGATGATAGTAGATTTTAGAAGAAATTCTCCTATTGTGATGACTTCCCCAGACCACTCCCCAGATGCCTCTCTGGATGTCAATTCAGAGAAGAATGAGCCAGTTTCATGCACTTCAGGAGAGGAGTTGGTCAATGGCTCTGAAGCAGAGGCTGTGAATCCAAGTGGAGGGGAGTGGTTGATGGGAGGGAAACTGGATGAGCAGCCAACTGAGAGTTATTTGGCTAAAGTCAGTGATGAGGAAGAGGAACTGCCTTCTGCACCTGATCCAAAAACACGCAGGGCAGAGAAAAGGCAGGAGCAGCAAAGGTTATCCTGACTACTTTTGAGGAAGAAACCTCATCCCTCTTAATGGGCTCCACTAGAAGCTGGCTATTTAGCATAGCAGACAGATGGAAACAATGCTGGAAACTACATGTTCATTTTCTAGCTGTGTGTTCCCTGGTTGTTGTGATTCCTTCCTTGCTTTGGACTGACACTGTGCCTTGACCTTAGATTGTGCCTTGTGAACTCTG
Source organism: Myanophis thanlyinensis (assembly GCA_017656035.1). Lineage (NCBI taxonomy): Eukaryota > Metazoa > Chordata > Lepidosauria > Squamata > Homalopsidae > Myanophis > Myanophis thanlyinensis. The sequence continues at coordinate 30,573 of JAEANM010000385.1, read as the reverse complement.
GACTTTCCTTTCCTTGTGAACCCTCTTATATTATGGATTTAGTTTTGCCTGGTGAATTTATCTTGTTTGGGAAACATTCAAGTGCCTTGTTTGGCCATTGCTCTGTGTATTAGTGTTGGTCTGCTTTTGGCTGGACTTAATTGAGACAGTCCTGGATGAAGGGAATTAATAAACCCACTAAACCACCATTTTGTGTGCATATGAATGAGCGAGACAGCACACCTATTCTACCGCCTTTTACAATATTAGACAACACAGTATCAACAGTAGAGATCTTCATGTTTCTGGATTCTATTATCTCTCAGGATTTGAAATGGATATCTAACATTAGAACCATCATTAAAAGGCACAACAAAGAATGCTCTTTCTGCATCAACTCAGAAAGTTCAGATTGCTCAAGGATTTGCTGGTACAGTTCTATAGAGGAATCATTGAGACTATCATTTGTATCTCAATAACTTTTTGGTTTTGCACAGCAACCAAACAGGACAGATAAAGATTTCAAGGGATAGTTACAACTGCTGTCATGGCTGCTGTCCTCCAAGCCAAGCTTCAGAAAGCCAACAACCTTCAGAAAGCCAACAGCAATAGGAGAGGGAAAAGGAGATTGGGGATGAGGGAAGAACTGAAACCTAAGTATGCCAGCTGAGAAATGAGAAGGACCTCTAGCCAAGGTCACCCAACAGAGTGCAAAGGAGAAAATCCCACAAACTGAAGGCATGTTACCTTCAATATACCAGCACTTAATTGGATGTTTGCTGGTAATGGGGGGGATGGCCAGGGAAAAGGGAATGTTAATTGCATTGTCTGCATGCAAAAATACCAGAACCAGCTTTGGTAAACTTCTATAACCATTTAAGCTCCAGTATAGTATACTCTTAGCAAAACAATGGTCCAGGAATTTTTCTTTGCTGGGTGAATGCATGGGACAGTTGACATTTGCAGAAAAACAATTACAGCCAGCCTACCTTCCATTGAGGATCTGTATATTGCATGAAAGAGGGCTAAAAAAATATCTAGACCCCTCACTGGACATAAACAGTTTCAACTTCTCCCCTCAGGACATTGTTACAGGGCACTGCATGCCAAAACTAGACACAAAGACAGTTTTCTCCCCCATGCCATCTCTCTGCTGAACACCTAATTCCCACAGCAGTGTCTTGGGCCTAAAGATATTTACCCAGGTAGTATGTTATATTGCTATTATCCTTCTCATTTCTCCTTCTTTCTCATCTTTCCTACTATCTTCTCCTATTCATATCATGATTTATCATTTGTTGTTTGTACCTTGTGATGAATAATTATATGATTTATGATCTATGCACTAGTACTTTGTTGTTTGTTTGAGAATTTATGCATCGGAGACAAATTTTTGTGTGTCCACTTGGCCAATAGAGAATTCTATTCTATTAATCAATTTGGCCAATGAAGAATTCTGTTTCTATTTCTGTTCATTCTTATTCAAATTTCTAATTAATTTTGTTAGCCAGCATTTCAATATATCTGAATGTTTCCTAAACTGTGATGCTCAGAATTGGATACTATATAATATTTGAGAAGAGTCTGGCCAGTGCACAAACTATTACATGATGTCCAGATTTAATTAGAAGAGTAACATATCTTAATATTTCATTTGCTTGATCTATTTGTCATGGAATAAACCTATAGTCTGTGCAGTAGTATTTACCCCCTTGCAGATGTTATGAATTTTTCCTTATTTCTACCTCTAAATCTTAATTATGTTTCATGTGGGTCCTGCTGATATGAAAGGGGCATCTGAATGAAGAAATAAAATCAACATTTGATACCTGTTTCATTTTTTAATTATAATTTTATTAATAACATCAAAGTATAAATACAAATGAAAATGAAAGTAGTGGGGAAATGGGGGAGGGAAAGGGGGAAAGTGTATGGTAAAGAGGAAAAGAAAAAGAAAAGCATTGATTTCTAATTCTTTTGTGCAGCAGAATAACATTACAGCCTCAGCTCAGCAAAACCCAAAGTCAAAGTTCCATTGTTTTCCATTTGAAGCACAAAATCCAGAAGCGGTTTCCAAGTGGAAACAAAATTGAATGTACTTTTTTCTTTGATTACAGCAGTTAATTTAGCCATATCTGCTAGTTCCATCAGTTTTTTCAGTCATTCATCCATTATTTCATAAATAAAGTGGTCCAGTATGAAAGGAATAATGTTCCTCATTTACTAAAAAGATGTCTAGGACCAATTATTTCAACTATCAATTAATCTGATCAACAAACAGCTTCTTCAAAGCATCTGCCTCTCCATAGTTCCCTGGAACTGTCTGTCACCTGGTCAAATACAACTTTGGCCTGTATGGAAATCACTTAATAGACTGTGCACCATGATAGGAAGACCAAAGTACAATATAAGAAAATGGGACTTCCCCATAGAAGATACTGTGTGTGAATGTGGAAAAGAATAAGTCTCCCGTATGCTATGGTAAATATAATGTCCTTCAACATGTATGGAGGAAGACTTCATGCTGGTAAGAGAAAATGCTGCCAATATAGCCTGATACTGGGCAAAAAAAATCATTTTGTTTTAATCCTATTTATTTTGCATACTATTTACATGTATTATACTTTTATGATGTATTTTATACCTATTTTATTTGCTCAGTATTGAAGGTTTGTTATCTATGATTTGAAGGTGCTTCTGACACAAATAAAGATCAATAATCAGTGTGCCTCATCTTAGACTCTTGAATAATATTATATTGTGCTCAAAGGATATTTCTAAACTTCTTCAGGAAGAAGTCATTTTTGTCTGTCTGAAAAAAGTTATAACACCATTTTTAAAACTGTTGATTTCCGCCAATGCATTTGTTCTGTTTTATCCAATCACATGTGCATGCGCAGGAGAGCTCCGAAAACCACTTTGATTTCCTGCTGCAATTGTGTGCATGCACAACGGAGGCTTGAAGACCAGCTGTGTCTCTGCAATCACGCATGTGTACATGCGCAATCGCATGTGCATGCTCAGCTGGAGATAAGTTGGCCGACAGCTTATGTGCCCAGCAAGATGGCTCTGTGTGCCATCTGTGGCACTTGTGCCATAGGTTCGCCATCATGGGTATAGGGTCTCTTGCTCCAATAGGGGGTTGGACTAAAGAGCTTCAAGGTCCCTTCCAAATCTGTTAGTCTATGATTCTATGAATTTCAGTGCTGTTGTAACCTTGAGTGATCAGTAAGTGAATGATTGCAAGTTCAGGATTACCTATTCAGATCTAGACATTTATCAAGGATAGCTCCAAATAAAGCATGTTGCAGGTGCCAAGATTAGTTGTAATTAATGTGTGGATAACTATTCCTAAAGCTCCCTGAATCAAGAAGGGTCGCAACTGGTATAAAACTATAGCTGTCCAAACTCACTCTTTACAAAAGTTGCAATCTGCAATTCCATGTGCAGTTTGAAGGCAAGGAACACCTCCACAGAGTGAACTTGCTCTTTCTCAGGGAGGGCAATTCCATCCATCAGTCCCTAAGCTTCTTACCAATTCCATCTTGCCTTAATTTATATTTCTTTTTGGTAATGGACTGGTTTAATCTTACAAAATTCTATGATTATATTAAGAGTTGGAAGGAACCTTGTAGTCCAACACCTACACCCACCCAAGCAGGAAAATTTACACCATTTCTGACAAATGGCAGTCCAATCTCTTCTTGAAAGCTTCCAGTGATGAAGGTCTCACAACTTCCAAAGGCAAGTTTCCATTGGTTCATTGTTCTCACTGTCATAAAATTTCTCCTTATTTCTAGGTTGAATCTCTCCATAATCAGTTTCCATCCATTATTCTGGCCTTCAGGTACCTTGGAAAATAGCTTAACCTTTTCTTCTCTATGGCAGCCTCTCAAATATTGAAACACTGCTATCGTGTCACCCCTGGTCCTTCTCTTCAGTAGACTAGCCATGTCCAGTTCCTAAAACCGTTCTTCAAGTTTTAGCCTCCAGTCCCCTAGTCATCCTGGTTGCTCTTCTCCGCACTTTTTTTAGAGTCTCAATATCTTTTTTATGGTGTGGTGACCAAAACTTAGTATTCTAAGTGTGGTCTTACTAAGGCTTTATAGAGTGGTGTTAGTACCTCACTTGATCTTGATTGTATCCCTCTGTTATTTCAGAAGGGCATATTTAATAATTAATAGAGTTAACAAGATCAGATAAAGCCAATGTTTTAATTTAGAAAAATTACAATTACTAGAGTGTAGAAGCAGGTAGTTAATATACTTAATATACCTTTTGCATAATTTTATCCATTGAATTAGCTGCTAATTAACTGATCAACTTTTCATCAAACAGACTGAAGCAAAATAAAAATAAAAATCCCTTATTTAGAAGTATTAGGCATTCCAGTTTCTTTTTAAACTTATATATGCTCTTTACCCACCTACCCTTTTACGTACATATTTCTTGAAATAGTAATAAAAGAAAACTGAATTATTTAAATAATGAATTACCTCAAACAGATTTCCCCTGTCTCAGTTATATTTGGATGCCAGATTCTTGTCAAACATTTTACCTTTGGAGGCTGTCAAAGAATAAAACAGAGATTACAAGGTGTTATATATGAAAGGCAAATTACTCCTTTTCCATCTCCCTACCTTCTGTGTGTATCTCAGCTCCTCCATGAAGATACATAAAAGACAGACAATACCTATCCCTGCCCCTTCTAACATATTTTTTCTTACTTAGCTATAAAAATCAAATATTGGGCAAACCATGCATTATTAACAAAAGTATGACAAAGGTTTACATATATCAAAGTAGAAACATTTTAATGTCTTTCACTTAAACCAACTCATATTATTAGGAAACTAAATGATATTTGATGGATACAAATCAAGTTAGCACTGGGCTCCGTTCTGGTTAAGGTGGTGTGATTTCTGATTCTTTAAACAAAGTATTTATTCCATTAAAGCTTAGTTAAAACTTATTTTAAAAGTTTGGAAAAAATAGAAACATTCTTTGGCTGCTTACTTTTCTTCTGTACCTTCTTTCCTCAATCACCTTTTTTTAAAGCAAAGGATAGATCTGTTTAATATAATGAATGGGAAGATACAGAAATTTATAGCAGAATTGTAATTACTAATGTGTTATATATTGTGTTATATATTGTGTTTTAATCTGAAGTACTATTGAGTGATTTTCATAAGATTCATCAGAAACTGAACAAAAAAGTTGGCCATGCCACTAAGTATGATTTTTACTAATTAGAATACAAACTTGATAACAAAATCTAGAACAGCTACAATTTATACTGTCTAATTTCAGCAGTGTCTATTGCAAGAGTCTGCAACCCACTCAAAGAGCCATTTGGACCCGTTTTTCTACAGAAAATAAAACACCAGGAGCCACAAAACCCTTTTGACATCTACAAGGAAGATAACACTGCATATATCATTTTTTATCTTTATGCTATGCATAAAAAAACTATAGTGTGTTGCATTTATGAAATTGACTCCTGGCTATTTGCTCAAAGGCCTCAACATATCTATAGTTCTGTTAAAAAAAATTCTTTCTCCCTATGCCTCTCTCTATGTCTCTCTCTCTGTCTGTCTGTCTTTGTTTCTCTCCCTCCCTCTCTGATTCTGAGGCACCTAATCTCTAGTTTGGTCTCGCTGCCTGCTGAGCAGACTGCAGCAGGAAACAATGGGCAGCTATTTCCGGTCTTTGTTTTGGAGAGTCTCAGGGCGGAGAGCAGGTCACTCCTCGAGTGACCGAGGAGCTTCATGGACAGCTTGCTGATCTCACATCCCTTGCACAGTACAGTGAAATTTAGCATGCTTTACAATGGGGGAGACAGGATCCTCTTCTCGTCCTGGAGTCCATTACAACACAGAGCTGCAATGCGATCCTGTCCCACTTGCCCCTAGCAACAGTGGCAGTATGAATCATGGCCAGTCACACTCAAGGCAGAGAGCAGGTCGTGCATCTCCCTGAGCGACTGAGGTGCCTCATGGCTTACCCGCTACTCTCGTGGCTTGCACAGCTAGTGAAATTTAGCACACTTCACAATGGGGGAGACGGAGTCCACTCCTCCTCTTGGAACCATTATGATGCAGAGCTACAATGTGACCCTGCCCCACTCACCCCTAGGAACAGTAGCAGCAACACCAGGGCATCGGTCGTGGCTGGTCACACTCAGGGCAGAAAGCAGTCGCATGTACAGTATCAAGTGCTGGAAGAAGCACCCACAAGACCCAGCAAGAGATGAAATGCCGAAGAATCAGCCCCGGCTGCTTCTCTCTGCCACAGTGCTTCCCAGGTGTGGCTTACAGCTCCAAGCCCAATGTGTCGGGAGGTGAGGGCTACCTTGAGCACAAATGTACCACACTGAAGGCGGAATGCTGTTGATATGCAAAGGCATGTAGAGGGGCACTTCACTCCCACAGTAAAGCTCTGGACACTGCCTCGCCATGTTCCCTTCCCTTGCCCTTCAGCCGAGTGTGGTGGGCTTGAAGCAAGTCTCTTACCTTCTCAGGGCAGGTGAGGAGTGATTGGGAGGGGAGCTAGTCTCTTATCTTCTCAGGCCAGGCAAAGAGTGACTAGGAGGGGAGGGGTAAAGGGCAGGGCCAGCCACTAGTGGGATCAGCCGGAACTGCAGAAAAAGTTAACTTCCAGTTTAGGCAAACTGGTGCAACAGGGAGTCGCAAAAGAGGGCCAAAAGAGCCGCATCCGGCTCCAGAACCGAGGGTTACTGACCCCTAGTCTATTGTAAACCTTCATGATCAATTTTGATGACTTGATAAAATAAATTTAACAAGTATTCTGTGCTGCAATGTAAAAAACCCAAATTATCTTCCAGAGGGGTTTAACATTAAGATTACAATTAAACAGAAGCTTTGGTTTTAATTACAAATAAATGAAGTAGATGAATATAATTTTTCATAAGCTTTAATGTGCTTAAGGGAACACATGCAGATTGTGAAGGAATAAATGTACTTGACTCACTTGATATTAAGATGTAACTTCTGACCAGCTCCTTTGCACAAATCCTACTATTGGTTTAATGTCTATATTCCTTAACATACATAAATTGATACAACAGAAGGAACTGATTCAATTAAAGGAATTGTTTGTACAAATGTCATTCTATGCTAAAATATGTGTTTTAAACGTTTGTATTTCTCTTTAAAATCACAAACGTATTAATATTGAATTAAAATATTTATAATACAAATAATTTAATGATTTTTCCTCCCATCTCTTTTTAAATTTTTTATAGAAGATAAATCAAAAGAAAAAAGTAAAGAAATAATAAAGTGTGAAAAAATTTAAATGAGGAAAAAATTAAATATTATTTCTTCCAAACTTCTTTTCAACAGATAATTATAATTTTATTTTCCCTATTCCCCTTGAGATGTAATACAAGTCTCTTCAGCCTCTCATTTAATCCCCATCTTTCTTAATCTTCAGATCCATAAATCACAGAACCTAGAATAATAGGGTTGGAAGGAACTTTGGAGGGCTTACTTTTTTGTGAAACTCATATTTTTAAGATCATTTTATTTTTCATTTAGCAAGGTTTTCAGACATTAAAAATGTTGTTTTTTCTTTGACTAAATCACTTTTGCCATTTCTGTAAATTCTGACATCTTCACTATCTATTCCTCCACTGCTGTGGTTATTTTTCTCCTTTTCTCCTTTACTTTTCCTTTGGCCTTGTTTTATTACTTTTTAAACTGTTCCTTTATTTTAGTTTTACCCTGAAGTTCTGGTTTTTTTAACAAAAAGTTTAAAAGTAACCCAACAAAGCAATATGATCTGAGGTTGTTGTTTTTTTGACAAAGATGAACAAGTTTGTATAGGAAAGGTCTATGAAAATGATTATAGAATGGCAATACTTCAAACTTTCAGTTGTAGGATACCACAGTGATCAACATTTATTTATATTCAACATCTACATGTAGTCATCAGGTGAAGTCATCCATCAATACATGGTCAGGTATCACCTGTCCACTCTTGACACCCAACTTTATACTCTGATCTTGAGTGAATAAATGGTGGTGTGATGATGCTGTCAAGATGCCTTAAGGCACGGGTCCTCAAACCATGGGACACATGCGGCCTGTGGAGCGCATTTACCCGGCCCGTGACGTCCCGTGACATCCCATGCGTGCGCCCATCCCGCAGTCGTCGATTAACACTTCCGGAGCCCTTTCCCTTTCCCGCCTTTTCTTTTCGCTCGCTCCCATTCACCTTCCACTTTGGCTCGCTCCTCACACCCGGCTCGGCACCTTCCCGGGGCAGAGATGTTGGCCGAAATCCTCAGCTGCCCAGGCAGGAGGGCTCCGCTGGCAGCGAAAGAAAAGGGGAAGAAAAGGAAAGGGAAGCGGGGCTGAGCTGTTCCCCCCACCCACCCTCTCCTCCGGCAGCCTGTCCACTCTGCTTGGGGGCGGGCGGACGGAGTGGCGTTTGCACCAGGCGAAAACCGCCCGCTGCCCCGGTGCGGCGAATGGAGAGGCTGAGCGCGCTCTGCTTCTGCCTCTGGATCGACGCCGTCTCAGAAACAGGTGAGGCAGTGCAGGCGCTCCATCAACAGAGCGCACACTTGTGCCGGCAAATGGCGGGAAGGGAAAGACAAATCGACGGTTGTGGGAGGTTGAGTGGCGAAGAGCAGAAAGTGCGAGGCCGGGTGGAGGCGGCCACAGATGACTGAGTGAGGTTTGCTGGGGAGCGGAGCCAAGGTGAGCTCAGCTCAGGAGAGAATGGGGAGGGGAGGAGGGGGAAGGCGTGTGGTGGGGGAAGGATCCTTCGAAGAGAGCTGGCAGCGGGATGGGGATGTTGAAGACACAGAGAGGAAACGAACCTTGTCAGGAGGAAAGGGGAATCAGGATTCTTAGCTGGAGATGGACGTAACGAAGTGGCGGGGGGGGGGAGGAGAGAAAGAGCAGCTAAGCCAGGGGTGGGGAACATGACTCATGGACTTCAACTCCCAGAATTCCTGAGCCACCCATGCTGGATCAGGAACAGAAATACCAGAAGAAGTTAGTATATTAAGTTTAACCATCTTTGTGATTAGGACATTAGACCAGAGGTATCAAATTCAGGGCCCAGGGACCGGATCTGGCCCTTGGGGTGCTTAGATCACTGTTTTCACTGGCGGAGGGTTGCAAGAGGCCACCACAACTGAAAACATAGCTTGGGAGCCCGTTTTCACTGGCAGAATGCTCAGGACACCACAGGTGCTCCTGACACGAGTGACGTCAAGTTGGCCATGCCCACCCTGGCCATACCCACTCCAGCTCCCCAAGATTAAACACAACCCTGATGCAACCCTCAATGAAATAAAGTTTGACACTCCTGCACTAGAGCAATACTTATTTTAAAAATGGCCAACAATACATTTTCTATAATGGACATACTAGGATCTTAATGATCAAGTTTAAATGATGTTTAAAACTTTTGAGATTTTATAATTTATTAAGAATGCTGAATGGTATTAAAAATACTTGTTATGTACATTGTTTGTCTCCAATGCCCTACCCCTACCCCTACCCCTACCCCTGCAATTCTACAAACACTGTGTTAGAAAAGACTTCTGAAAGTAAATAGAATTTAATTATTGCAAAAAAAGGAGATATTTTGGAATAGAGAATTAGTGTCCAAATTATTTGATCAATAGGTTAAGCAATATTTGACACCTGTTTTATGAGCCAAAATCACAGTTAGTTCAGAGGAAAAAAATTATGTCTTGTAAGACATTTCAGATTGATAGGATCCAGAAAAGATGAGTTATACTATCACTACATTCTGAAGATTTAATTTACAAAAAGTATCTATGTTTTTATATATTTATCTTATTCATTTCATACAGCAACTTTTCAAATAATATCCCTGAAAAATAACATAGCTTTTAAGAAAACATACCGGATACCCTTAAAAGGCTACTTCCACTAATCCATATAAATACTGAAAAAATATCCTTCAAGTCAACAGCCCCCAACCGTTTGGGCACCAGGGACAGGTTTCGTGGAGGGTGTTTTTCCATGGCTTGGGATGGGTGGGTTACTTGCTGCTGAGATTCTGCATGTGTGGAGATATGGCTTCACTCGCTTGCACTTGTTCATGACTTGCCAGACTGGTTCTGGCCCATGGCCTGGTGGTCAGGGATCCCTGCTTTAAGTCTTCTGAGTGGATGTATGGCAAATTTATCATGTCTCTGCAAAACAGTGGGAATAATAGAGAGGAAAGGCCAACATTTTGGCAATATGCATGAATCAGCAGAGCTTCTCTAAACTCTGAACCACAGGAGCTGCAGAGAAGTGAGGAAGCCTACAGAATCTGAAGTGGAGCAACAGGAGGCCCAGAAGAAAACATCATGTTCAAAGCCCTGGATGAAATGACATTGGATCTGTGTGATCCAATTTGTAAAGCACTTTAAATAGAGCAAATTTAAAGTGTGAAGTGATTTTTATAGAGCACTTAGGACTATATGAATGATCTTTGAGGAAAGAACAAAGGGAATGAACCAATTATAAAGATATAAAAGAATTGCAGCACTACTATATGTTGAAAAGTTCAGTAATACCCACAATGTGAGTATGGTGAAAATGATGGAATTGAAAAATGGCTAAATTAACCTCTTTACTTAAAGAGAAAGCAACTGGAAATTCCTTATAGACTTTTTTCATGGAAAATGTGCTTATGATTTGTGGTTTTAATGATTAGAAAAAAAATCTGCATACCAGTAATATAAAAATAAGCTTTCTTCTGATTAGAATAAGAGATAATTTTATAATTGTACTTACAGTATATTTATTGCAAAGAAAATTGGAAGCATCTTTTCTTCTTTCTGGACTTTTTTCTTTTTCTTTTCTCTTTTCTGCATTTTTCATTAGCTTATGTTAGTTTTTATGTTCTTTGTAAAACTTTTAATGAAATTTAGAAAAAGATAAAAGAATTAAAAGCAAAATGCTTACCATTATTACTGTCAGATCCCCACCATGAATCTGCCATTCTCTTGAGACAGGGAGAGGGGATCTTCAATGTATTACTTAGTTTATTGCTTTCTTCCTCATAGTATGTAACCTTTCACTTTATAACCTTTATCCTGGAGCCAAGGCACCCTAACATATTCACACCTTTCGAGGAACATGGAGGAGGGAGGGCCATGTGGGTTGTATCAGTTCGAGAGCGCAGGAGATGACCTGGGAACATCCTGTTATCATCTTCTCAAGGCAGCGGTTACCAAAAAACATCCACACCTACGGATTGGTTGAATCCATATCAAACAGAAGGGTTGGGTCCCTAAATCCTTTATGTTAACTTGTTCGTTGAAGGGAACTCAGATCCTGCTTTCCTTTGTCTGGTTATCACTTCTATCCAATAAAAGGTTCCTTTTGAAATATCACCGTTTCAAGAGTTTTTATTTTCTTGGAAAAGGAGGAGAGACTGGACCTTACAATTACCATGAATAAGATGGACTAAGGGGACAGTTAAATTTGGAATATTGCTTTATTTAAAGTATTTTTAATGAAATAAATAATGTATCTCTGCATGAGAAAGAAGAATGTTGGAACTTGTCAAGGAAATTGATTGGTTGGCTATGGTAAACAAATAAATAAGAAATAAAAAGAAGGGAAACAAGAACTTATGGGAACTTCACGTGGTTACAGAAACGTGGAATATTGAAGTAATTAAAAGGGACTGAAATATTATGGACATTTATTAAAAGTTTTTATTTTTTTACTCCCTTTATTATACAAATTTGAAATAAAGAAAAAGTTATTACTACGAAAGGAGTGAAAGTTATAGGAGGAAGGAGAGGATTATACTGGACCAGTATAATATATTTGGTTATGATAGATGAATTTACAAAAGTGGATATTATTTCATTAGCCATCAAGATTATTTTATGTGTATAAGATGAAGAAATATACAGTACTCACCACAGAAGATGAAATAATAAGTACATTTGTGGAATACTAAACCTTTAATGATTTAATGAAAATTGGAAGAGCTAAAATTATTTTAGACTACATGATTGAAAAAGTGTTAAGGAAGACGACAAAGGGATCATGGCTATGTTTACAATAAGAAAGGGAGGGAAAATAACTTTGATTGTAATTGCTGTAATGAAAATTAAGTCATAGTGTTTATTTTCCTTTTTTCCCTTTTTCCTTAACCAATTGTTTCCTTTTCACTTTTGTTTACTTTTTCTTCTTTCTGTCTTTTTCTCTTCTTTCTATCTTTTATATATTTCTTATTTTTCTTTTATTTAAGTAAACATTTTAAGTAAATATTGAATTTGTTGACGTAATCGCCACAAGGTAGATAGGAATGGGGAACAATATGTGGCTCTGGGAAAGCATTTGCTTTCAGGGGGAGCCTGAAACCCCGTCAGTGTTCCACACAACATCAGCAACTCAATCAGAACTCAATCAGAAAGAGATGAAAGCCTTTAGAATAAGATTTTATTGAATATTATATTGGCATGGCTAGAGAAATCCTGAATCTGAACTTCCCAGGCTTTCTCCACCCAAGTAAATTGAAAGTTCCTCCCCACTAATTATCACATGTCAATTTCTCAACAACCCATTCAAAGAAACTTCCAAATTCCTCTTCGGACCAGTCACTACCAGGTGCTAATAGCCCAGCAAAGACTTTCATGAGAAATATTTAGAAGGAATGCAAAATAGATAACAGCCTCAAAGTTGGTTCTATCAAACCTCCACTCCCCCAATTCTTTGACCTTGCTAAAAAATATGTCAAAACTAAAAGGACTATTGTAATAATTGCAAATGCACAAACTAATAAATTCCCAGTATATCATTCTCCTTTTAGGCTTGACAGGCTGTCTCCCTCTTCAACGAAGGGCGGTTTCCTGCAACAAATAGTAAAATATATCAGCAGACTCCCCACCACAAAATCAATCACTCCTCCTCCCCCGAAGTGCCTTGGGCTTGTCCGGGAATTTCTCATGAAATTTCTTAACTAACCGATCTGCTTTAACATCCCAACTTTTCACCCAAGTAGCTTCCGAGAGGGGGAAGCCCTTCCACTGGACTAAATACATTAACGTTCCCTGAAGTAGGTTGGAGTCTAATATCTTTTTCACTTCATAATGGGTTTGCCCTTGAACTATTACAGGACTGGGGGGGGGGTGTTGGTGGCTTTGGTCTAGTTTGGGACTCCACACGGCGTCTGAGTAAGCTACTGTGGAATACCAGGTGAACTTTCCCTAACAATCTAGGGAGGCTCAGCTGGACCGTTAATGGGTTAAGATAATAAATCTTAACTATGGGGAAAGGGTCTAGAAACTTCGGGCCCAACTTCTTGCTCGATATCTTCAATTTCAGGTACTTTGTGGATAAGTACATCTTCTACCCCACCCTAAAAGGAGTTTGGTCACTCCGATGCTTATCGGCTTGTTTTTTGTAAGTCTCTGCCAATTTTTTGAGGGCGACTTTAGTCTTTTCCCAACACTCTTTCAATGATTCCATTGACTCTTCTAGTGACACTGAGGAATGGGGGTCTTGCGGCAGTTCCAACATGGGGACAAAATCCACCCCGCTGGTCACCTGGAATGGTGTGAGCCCTGTGCTGCTGTGTACAGCATTATTGTAGGCGACCTCAGCAAATGTTAGTAGGTCTGCCCAGTTGTTTTGTTGGTAGTCCACGTAGCATCTCAAATATTGCTCCGCCATGGTGTTTGCACGTTCAGCGGCCCCATTCATAACCAGATGAAACACCAAGCTATGTCCTTGGGCCAATCCTATTGACTTCAAGAATCGTCTCCAGAACTTTGCTGTGAACTGGACTCCTCGGTCAGAGATCACTCATTTCGGGATTCTGTGCAGCCAATAAATGTGGTGGACAAACATTTTGGCAAGTTTCTTCACCAAAGGGAGGCCTGGGCAAACCACAAAGGGGGCTTGTTTCAAAAACAGGTCGATCACAATACAAATGACCAGTTTTCCCCTCACTAGCTGGGAAATCTACAATAAAGTCCATTGCAATTTCTTCCCATAGCCGGCAGGGTTCAGCCACTGTTTGTAAAAGACCTGGAGGTTTTCCAGGTCGGCCTTTCGTCATGTTGCATACAATGCAACTTTTCACATAATCCTCTACCTTGGCCTTGAGGCATGGTCACCAAAACTGTCTCTTCACTAGATGAAGAGTCTTGATGAATCCAAAGTGGCCGACCACTTTGGCATCATGGTACTGCTCTAGGACCTTCATGTGTAGGCTGATTGACACGTAGATTTTGGTGCCTTTCCATACAAGGCCATCCTGGACCGTAAGGGAGTCCCTGTTGTCAAGGAACAAGGGGTTGGTTGTCAGGGCAGCGATAATATCTTTGGTCAGCGGGTGTGGGTCCCCTTGTGCATGGCGGCAGTCCTGGGCCCTTGTGGTGGCCTGGACTGCCGGGTGAGAAGGGGATAGCACCGCCTGAATGACCTCTTCCCTTTTACTCTTGAACTGTGGCTTTTGGGACAGTGCGTCAGCAAGAATATTCTTTCCCCCTGGAATATGTTTCAGTTCAGTCAAACCGTTTGAAGTATTGAGCTCAATGTACTTGCATGTGGGACAGCTTCCTAGGGTTCTTCAGTGCTTCCAGGTTTTTGTGATCAGTCCACACCTGGAAAGGCACTTTGCTCCCCTCAAGGAAGTGCCTCCAAGAGAGTAGGGCGCAGCAAAGTGTGTATGCCTCCTTCTCCTATATGGCCCACCTCCGTTCCATGTTGGTCAATTTCTTGCTCACGTAAGTGCAGGGTTGGAGTTGGCCTTGGGGGCTTTCTTTCAGGAGCACAGTAATTACGGCAATGTCACTAGCATTGGTCTGGACCATGAAGGGCTTGTCGGGCCTCCCGCAAGTCCAATTTCGTGAAGATTTTGCCCTTAGCAAGGTGGTTGAGCATGTCCTTCATTAGTGGGAGTGGGTAGGTGTTTTCCACGCTAACGGCATTGATCCCATGAAAATCAATGCACAGCCTCATCAACCCATCTTTTTTCTCGTGAAAGATGGGGGCCGCCACCTAGGAGTAAATAAATAAATTTGCTGGCTGAATAAATCCCCTCATGAGGTTCTCATCGATGTACTTCCTCAATTCAGCCATCTCTTTTGGGGTCGAGTACATTTTGGGTTTCAGCAGCACGGCTCCCGACATGAATTCGATGACACAATCTGTGGGCTGGTTGGGTGGGAGCACTCTTGCTTGCTGAAAACCTCCGCAAGGTCTCGGTACTCCTCTGGCACGTAGGACGTTTCTGCCAAAAAGATTTTCCACCACTGGTCTATGGGTTTCTTTTTTCTCGTTCATGGACAACCAAGTGGGTAAGAAGGGGGGAATATCCGCATTCACCATTGGGTCTTCAAATGCATCCTCATTGCTCAGTTCAGGGCTGCTCTCTGTTGTTGGAGTGTCTCCTTCCTCAGGTATTGGGGCTAGGGCTTGCATCACTTGACTCGCAGATTTCCCACCATCTTTAGCCTTGCATGGAGGGACTCACTTCAGCTTGGCTGTGGCTGCAGGCCTCACCTGTGGAATTGGAGAGGACGCAAGGCATTTGGAAGCCCGGTGGCCAAGCTGTCTACATCGGAAGCCCCTCACTTGCTGTGCAGGAATCCCTCTAGCTGTGCAGGCCAGCAGTGCTGCGGTAGGTTTCCTCACTGCAGGTTTCCAATGGGGTTAGATCTCAAGGCGCATCACCACAGTTAAGTGATACCAGTCCTGGATTTGCTCCGGAGCTCCCTTTATTCTGCATGCCTTTCTGAGTTCTGGATCCAGGACCTATTTGAAATAATGGATTAGCAATCAGTCAGGCTAGTCTTGGAGCTTCCCAGCCACCCAGCGGAATTCCCAAATGTACTCTTTGAGGTGCCAGCCTCTTTGCTTGAGCCCCTTTATGTCTGCCTCAGCTTCCTCATGGTGTGCAATTTGGTTCGTAATGTTTGCATGAACTCATCAAAGTCCTCTAACTCAGACGCCCCTTGGTCATTCATTTTGGCGACCATTCGGCTGCTTCCTCGTTCATCCCCTTGGCAACTGCAGACATCATGTCCCGTTCAGTAGGGTAGCAGTGGCCATGGGTGTTGAAATGTATTCAGATGCAGTTTAGGAAGTACACTAGCTTCGCAGGGGTCCCATCAAATGTTGCCTTGAAGGAGGGCAGTTCACACGCTGCGACTAACAGCTGCAGCACCTGTTGAGCCTGCATGGCCTGTGGTGGCACCTTCTGCAGCAGTACCAATTAGGCAACACCCACTGGCACTGGACCCATCCCTGCCCCAGATAAAAAGCCCACCTGGGCAGTATCTGTGTTGCGGTCAGGAGCAGGGATAGCCTCTGAATGCTGGGGGGTCCCAGGCGGTGGGCCTCACAAACCCAGCTGCGCTGCAGGGCCGCTTCTGGTGGCTACCGCTGCTAGCCAGCTTTGGGGGGGGGGCGCTTGTATTCCCACTGCCCCCGGATAAGGCGGTGGCATCCTGCCTGGAGTTCGCCCACTTGCCTGCGTCACAAACGTGGACTTCGGCTGGGGGAGAGCCCATCTGGCCGCTTGACCAGAGTAGACTTGGGTAGCACTCCCCATGCATAGTTGCTCCAACTGCTGCTGAAGGCGGAGGGCAGAATGGTGCAGCTTTTCGGTTCTGGTGCTTCAAAGCTTGGCTTCTCCCTCCATCTGTACATCAAGTGAGGTGTAAGTGGATCCCAGCCTCTGGGGCAACCTACAGCCCCAGGTCGGCCACTGGTCCTCCGACAGAGCTGGCTCCTCCTGGATGCTCGACCAAATCAGCTGTGCTTTAGGTCGAGCCCATTGTAGAAGTTCAGGTGCTATGCCTGTTGCTCCTACAATGGCGGTCAACGTTGTCTCCATCAGGCTGGCAGATTTGTTGAGGGCCACAAATGCCGCTTCCACAGGTGAATCTGCTGCAGTGTTTTTCTCTTCCATCTTCCTTGACCTCTTTGCGCAACCTGAGGGGTCAGGAGAGCACCCAGGGCTCAAGACTCTGTCCATCAATGTCAATGTGTGTTTCTTTTGTGGGATTCAGGATAACATCAGGGTTCCACACAGCATCAGCAATTCAATCAGAACTCCAAAGAGACAAAAGCTTTTAGAATAAGATTTTATTGAAGACATTGTATTGGCATGGCTAGAGAAATCCTGAATCTGAACTTCCCAGGCTTTCTCCACCCAAGTAAATTGAAAGTTCCTCCCC
>JAEANM010000385.1:0-13291 GCA_017656035.1 Myanophis thanlyinensis | reverse complement strand
CACTACCAGGTGCTAATAGCCCAGCAAAGACTTTCATGAGAAATATTTAGAAGGAATGCAAAATAGATAACAGCCTCCAAATTGGTTCTATCAAACCTCCACTCCCCCAACTCTTCAACCTTGCTAAAAATGTGTCAAAACTAAAAGGACTATAGTAATAATTGCAAAAGCACAAACTAATACTTTCCCAGTATATATCATTTTCTTTTTAGGCTTGACACCTCCACAAAGTGCATCCCCGGGTGGCAGATTGGGGGGCCCTACCCAGCATGGCTTTATGCTGTAATGGTGGGTTGGAGGAAATCAAATACCTCCCAAGGACCAAGAGGCCTGGTGAGGGGCAGCTCATCAATATCGACTGAAAGTGGAGGCCGTATTGGTTGGAACAGCTTCAGAAGAACAGTATATGGTGTGGTGGCAGCCACTTGAACAGTGTGCGCATAGCAGTGTAGAAAGCAAAGGGAAGACTACTACACTATTTATTTCCCAGGGAAATCATGGTAATGATGGCAAAACCTAATACTGGCCCCGAGTATGGGTGCCCTTTAAATGGGGCAGGGGTACTAAGAATCTCCCAGTCCGCTATTTTATTTATTTATTTAATTTAATTTTTATACCGCCCCCTCTCCCGAAGGACTCGGGGCGGTGTACAGCCGTCTAAAAAAGAAAACACAGAATAATGACAGTTTAAAAATAAATTAAAATTAACTCATTAAGGTGGCTGATCATAATTAAAAACCCAATGTAAAAAATTAGAAATTTAAGAATTTAAAACAATTAAAAATTACAAATTTAAAAAGTGATTTAAAAACTAATCTAAAACCCACAACTGATAGTACTAGGCAAGACCGGCCTGTTGTAACAAATAGGTTTTTAATGCGCGCCAGAAGGTCCATAGGTCCGTGATGGTCCGGATCTCCAGAGGCAATTCGTTCCAAAGGGAGGGTGCACCCACAGAGAAGGCCCGAATCGTTGGGGCTGCCAGACGACACCATCCAGACAATGGAACCCCAAGGAGACCCACCCTGTGGGAACGCACAGGTCGGCGGGAGACTGATGATGGCAACAGGCGGTCCCGTAAGTACCCAGGTCCCAAGCCATGGAGCGCCTTGAAGGTGAGAACCAGCACCTTGAATCGCACCCGGAAGGTCACAGGGAGCCAGTGCAGCTCGCGCAGGAGGGGTGTAATGTGGGAGCTCCGAGAAGCCCCTAGCAGTCGCACTCTGCACCAACTGCAGCCTCCGGATGCTCTTCAAGGGGAGCCCCATGTAGAGAGCATTGCCATAGTGTAGGCGAGAGTTAATGAGGGCGGAAGTGACTGTGCGAAGAGTGCCCCAATCCAGAAAGGGCTGCAACTGGGAGATCCTTCGGCCCGGATAAAAAGCCCCCCTGGAGACGGCTGCGATCTGATCTTCTAACGACAGCCATACATCCAGGAGGACACCCAGATTGCGAGACCCTTTTGTGGGGGTCAAAATCTCTCCCCCCACGGCCAGCAATGGAACAAACTGGCTGTATCTGGGCGCAGGAAACCACAGCCACTCAGTTTTGGCCAGGTTGAGCTGGAGCCTATTTAGACCCATCCAACTCTGCACAGCCTCCAGGCACCGGTTCATCACTTCGACGGTTTCATTGGGATGGCCTGGGGTGGAAATGTACAGCTGAGTGTCATCAGTGTACTGATGGAAATCCACCCCAAGCCACAGATGATCTCACCCAGCGGCTTTACATAAATGTTGAACAGTAGATGCGAGAGCACCGACCCCTGAGGCACCCCACATATTAAGGGCCTCGAGGCCGACCTCTGCCCCCCTGCCAACACAAATTGCGAATGGTTGGAGAGGAAGGAGGAGAACCATTGTAATACAGTGCCTCCCAACTCCCCCAATCGCTGCAACAAGATACTGTGGTCAACAGTATCAAAAGCCGCCGAGAGGTCTAATAAGACCAGGACAGAGGAATAACCCCTGTCTTGTGCCTTCCAGAGATCATCCACCAATGCGACCAAAGCTGTCTCTGTGCTGTAACCGGGCCTGAAACCTGATTGGAGAGGATCAAGATACATCACTTCATCCAGGTACTTAGGGAGCTGATGTGCCACCACAGTCTCAACAGCCTTCGCCAAAAAGCGAGACTGGAGACTGGCTGATAATTGGACAGCAATGTTGGATCCAGGGATGGCTTCTTGAGGAGAGGTCTCACCACCACCTCTTTCAAGGTGGCAGGCAAGAACCCCTCTCTCAAAGAAGCATTAATAATCCCCTGGAACCAACCTCACGTCACC
Organism: Myanophis thanlyinensis; assembly: GCA_017656035.1. Lineage (NCBI taxonomy): Eukaryota > Metazoa > Chordata > Lepidosauria > Squamata > Homalopsidae > Myanophis > Myanophis thanlyinensis. The sequence goes on along the minus strand of JAEANM010000385.1, from coordinate 11,007 downwards.
TCCCAGGTGGCCAACACCAGCCAGGAGGGGCATGGATCTAATAAACATGTGATGGCATTAAGGCTACCCAGCAACCTGTCCACTTCATCGGGGGTCACATGGTCGAACTCAGGCCAGATAGTCGTGCCAAAAACCACCCCCACCCCCTTGCCCAGAGGGTTCTAGTCGGAGTCCAGCCTGTCCCGAATCTGAGCGATTTTATCCTGCAGAAAACAAGAAAAATCCTCAGCCCGTCCTTGCAAGGGGTCCTCCCGCACTGCAATCTCTAAAAGGGAGTGGGTCACCCTAAAAAGAGCGGCTGGGCGATTTTCTGCTGATGCAATAAGGGCGGAAAAGTGAGAACTCTTTGCCGTCCTTATCACCACTAAATATGTCCTAATATAGGATCGTAGAAGTGTTCGGTCGGATTCGGAGCGGCGAGCCCTCCAACCACTCTCTAGGCATCTTTTCTGGCGCTTCATCTCCCTTAGCTCCCTAGAATACCAGGAAGCCAATTGGGATCGACACTGGGTCAGAGGCCGCAAGGGCACTACCCAGTCAAGAGCCTCGGACGCCACCTTCTCTCAGTGGCCACCAAGTCCCTGACAGGGTCATGTGTGTGTGCCTCGGGAAATGGCCCAAGCTCTGTCAGGAACCTTTCTGGGTCCATTAGGTGCCTGGGGGGGAACCATTTTATCGGCTCCACCTCCCTGCAATGAGGATGTGTGGAATGGAAGTGAAGTCTAAGGAGCGAATGATCTGACCATGACAGGGGCTCTATAGAAACGTCCCCTATACCTAGATCATTCTGCCACTGATCAGACACAAAAACCAGATCCAAGATGTGACCTCCCGTGTGGGTGGGGTCCCAAATTACTTGGGTCAGGCTCATGGCTGTCATGGAAGCCAAGAACTCCTGAGCCACCCCCGAGGTCACGCCGGCAGAAGGAAGGTTGAAGTCCCCCATGACTGTAAGTTTGGGGGTCTCCACCACCACTATAGCCTCAAGGAGCTCAGGCAGGGCTGACGTCACATGGCAGGGAGCCAGGTATGTGAGTAGTAGGCCCACCTGAACCCCGGAGCTCCACTTCACACAAAGGGATTCACATCCGGTCATCTGAGAAACAGTGATTTCCCTAGGACATAGATCTTCCTTAATAACCACCCTCACCCTCCCACCCCTTCCCTGAGCCCTCGGCCGATGAAAAACTCAAAACCCAGGTGGGCATAACTCAACCAGAGGGACACCCCCCCTCCGGGCCCACCCAGGTCTCGGTAATACCTGCCAGGTCTGCCTCCCCCTCCCAAATCAGATCATAAATGAGGGGGGCTTTATTTCTTACAGACCTGGCATTACACAACATCAGCCCAGGGACCGATGACACAAACCACTCAGTGAACGGGAAGTAATTTGGGGGTTGGAGCATGCCACCGTACGTAACCAACGGGGGCATACTCCCCAAACCTGATACGGCCCCCTATACCTGCCATAGTTGCCCCTCCCACCCACTGTGCTGATGGATTGTACCTCTCCCTTGCAACAACACCCCCTTCCTTGAACCGAACCCCCGGCCCCCAGGACCTCCCCAGCGCGCCCAACCCTCGGTCTGGCCTCAACCTCAGGCGGGAAGCATGAAAAAACTAAAACTATGAATTAGAAGGTGGAATCTGAGATATGAATCTGGGAAAACATACAACACTATCCAAGAAATGTCCAAATACAGTATCTCGATACTGGGAGTGAGTGAAATGCACTGGCCTGAAAATGAAATATGTAGAATAGGAGATTATACTATCTACTATTCTTGTGAAAATAGTAAACATCATCAAAATGGAGTAGCTATAATTGTAAATAATCTTGTAAATAAATGCATCAAGTTCTTCATTCCTGTATCCAACAGAGTGATAGTTATCCAAATAAACAATTAATATGAATGTTATATAAGTTTATACTCCCATAGCTGACAGTGATGATGAGGATTTAGAGAAGTTCTATGAAGATATAAGCAGTGTACTGAAAATCTCAAAAAGTAATGGTAAATACTTGGGGTAAATAATTTAGCAATTAGGAACTATTCCCTTAAGGGATTGACTTCTGGGAAATGTAGTTTTATGCCATGTGATAGCATTGGTATTTCTAATTGGCCAGTGGGACTTTTCTAATTGTAATCTTGCCAGAGATAATCTCTCCCCTCAAGACAGGGGCCATTTTAAATCTCCAAACATGCGTGGGAAAGAACCTTCTTCTCACCTACACCAAAGGAAAGACTTTATATATCTCAGAAGAATACCTTCAATAATTGATTGAGAATACTTGGGAAGATAATAAAGCAAGCTATAATTAAACCTTTGCGTGTTGTGTTAACTACCTGTGATAAGCAGTCTGTGTGCTTGAAACAGAACAAATGGTATCACAATATACATGGGGGACTTCAAAGCAAAAATGGGAAAAGGAAGTGATACCCCTGTAGTTGGAAACTTTGGCTTAGGAACCAGAAATGGTAAAGTTGACAAATTTGTAGACTTCTGCAAGGAACACAGGCAATGTGTGATGAATATTTTTTTCGATTTACCAAAAAGACATGCCTCTACACTTGGAGATCACCAGCAGATACACAAAATAATATGGAAAGGAACCAGATTGACTCTTTTACAATAAACAAAAGATTTAGAAACTCAGTAAAATCAGTGAAGACATACCCAGATGCAGATGTACCATCTGATCATAACCTACTACTTGCCAAAGTCCAGCTAAAACTAAAAAGAATGGATGAAAAATCTGAATCCTCCTAAACCAAGAATTGACAGGGAATTCATTATCAAACATGGAGATAAGATCAAAGAAGAACTAGAAATTCATTTAAGAGAAACCAACAACTTGAATAATGAAGATGTAGAATTGAATTGGAATAAATTTAAAAATGTAATAGTAGAGGTAACAAACTCCAAAAAGAGACGGGGTGCCACAAGAAACAATAATGGATAACGGATGAAAGAAGCTCTTATAAAAATAAAAACAAAGAAAAATACAATGAATTGCAGAAAACTATTAGAAGAAAAATTCAACTGGCAAAAGAAAAGTGGTTTTCAAAGACATGCAAAGAAATAGAAGAGACAAAACATATTCATGATAATTTCAATTTACACAAAAGAGTAAAAGAAGCAGAAGGCCTTTATAAAAAGAAAACTCAGTTGATAAGGGAAAATTATCTTATATGAGGATGAAAAACTAGTAAGATGGAAAAAATATATTGAAGAACTTTTTGAGGACACTGGGGATGATATTGATATGGGAAGCATAACAACTGGACCAAACATCATTATGGAGGAGGTTGAATTTGCAATAAAAATAGCAAAGACAAGAAAAGCCATAGGTCCTGATGATATTCCAGCAAAAATTTAAAAATTGCTGGAAGACAATGGGAATTTTTTTTTACTGCAGCTCTTCAATCAAATGAAACAGGAAAGATACCAAATGATGAGTCCACTTTTGTGACAATCACCCCCAAAAAATAAATGCAAAGAAGTGTACTGAATACAGAAAAATAAACTTAATGAGTCATGTCCTGAAAATAATTCACACAAGAATATACAAAAAAAATTGAGGACCGTCTAAGTAACACATGATTTGATTTCAGAAACAATCTTGGTACACAAGATGCCCTATTCAGCATTCAAATTGCACAGTGTTGTAGTGATGTCAATCACAGTGTTTACATGTGTTTCACTGATTTTGAAAAAGCATTTGATAAAATGAGATATATACAGTAAACTATTACATATACAGAAACAAGTAGGTCTAGATGACAAAGACATCATAAAGAATCTATATTGGCATCAGGTAGCAAATGTGAGACTAGCCCGAAAATATCAGATAATGCAGAAATATGAAGGGGTGAGACAGGACTGTATTCTGTATCCATTGTTGTACAATATCTACTCTGAATCAATTTTCAATGAAGCACTAGAAAACATCGATGCTGGCCTTAAAATAAATGGTGTTTGGATCAATAATTTAAGATATGCTGATGACACAGTTCTGCTTGCCAGTAAGGATGAAGAACTTCAGATCCTCATCAACAGTCACAGAAATATCTGAAAAATAGAGCTTGAAGCTTAACTCCTCAAAAACCAAGATCATGGTTGTCAGTAACAACCCATTAATTTACCACTGATAACTTCGGAAGGAATACCACTAGAAAAAGTTGAAAGGATCACATACCTCGGTTCCAATTTACATGAAAGCTGGAACATGACCATTGAACTAAAAACAAGAATAGAGAAAGCTCGAACAGCACTCTTCAAAATGAAAAAGGTCTTCTGCAGTCACGACATAAACCTAAGATTGAAAATCAGGCTTGTCAAATGTTACATCTTTTCTATCCCGCTCAACAAAGTGGAGAGCTCATCTCTGACAGAAAGTCACTTGAAGAGACTAGAAACATTTGAAATGTGGATTTACAGGCAGATGTTACATATAAGCTAGGTTGACAAAATCAGAATTGAGGTGATAAGTACCCTGGGAAAGCCAAGGGAAATCATCAAAACCAAAAAAGCGAAAGTTAGAATATTTTGGATGTGATGTGACACCCAGAAAAATATCGCATATTTCACTTAATCCTCCAAGGAAAGATTGAAAGCAAACAAACAAGATCCAGGCAGAAGAAGAAGATCATAGCTTCAAAATCTAAGGGACTGGTTTGGACAAAACTCAACAGCACTTTTTCGTGCAACTGTAGATAAAAATAGGATCGCCAACATGATTGCCAACATCCAATGGAGGATATGGTACAAGTAGAAGAAACATTTTCATTAAAAATTATATTAAAAATATACTTTAAAAGGATTTTTACACATTTCTTCTTTAAACTTCACCTGAAAGAAGACAAGAACTCTTGTAGAATCTCCGGATCAAAAAGGGTTGTGATAGATTTGGACATTGGGTCACATCCAAAAAATTGTTTAATGGCAAGAGATGTAAGATTCTGCAGATAGGAGAAGCTATATGTACAGATACAAGACAGGAGATAACTAGCTCAACAGTAATCTTTGCAAGAAGGATATAGAAAGATTAAGCATGAGTCAACAGTATGTTGCAGGTGCCAAAACAGTCAGTGTAGTTTGGGGCTACAACAAGGGAGATACCATGTCAAGATCATAGGAAGTAATATGCTTCTCTGCTGCACTGTGAGAGGAAGAAAACTTTTAGTGGAAGGTTGTGATAGCAAAAGACCTAAGCAGGAAGTAAAGTTTCCATGTTAAATGTTAGATTAAACCAGTGCAGACAGAGCCCCTACCAAAGTCCAATACATTGTTGAGCCAATCCCTGTGTGTGAACATGTTATGAGAAACTCAGGCTGGTAGTGATAAATGGCAGTCTCCAAGGCAACATTGCTGCCCTCTTTCAGAGAGGAGATAAGACTCCTGCTTGAGGCACATTCCTTTCTCCCTCCCAAGGTCCTGACAGCAAAGCAAGAAACAAACAGAAACCCCATACAGAGATCTCCATAAGCCCTTCTCCCTCCCACCAGAATGACAGCATCCCTATAGGAATCTATGGAACCTGACATGCCCCCCCCTAGAAAAATGGAAAGTTCACCTGAAGGAAATAGAAACAGGGAAGGGGAGACAACAAAATATACTATCAGTTAAGTTTGTCAGGGTACAAGTGATAAAATAACCATATCAATTTTGGAGCACATACATGTTTTTTGTGAACTCATTTGTTCTGCAAGAAAGGAAGGTGTTTTCAAGCTACCAGGTACTGGGTGGCCCCATGGAATTTCCTAGAGTCCAGGATAGCCTGAACCTCGAAGTGCTGTTCACCTTCAATCATAATAGATCAGTCTACCTCAGGCTTTATCAGACTACAATGGAAAACAGGGTGGACTTGCTGTAACGACCTAGGAAGTTGCAGTTCCTCCGTGACAGGTTTAATAATGTGGCTGATAGGAAAAGAGCCAATATACTTAGGACCTAGCTTTTTGGATGGTTGCAAGGATTTCAGAAATCTGGTGGACAGGCAAACCTTGTCACCCACTCTGTAAGGCTTACGATTCTTTTGTCAGCTTGAGTCTTATAGGCAGCTCTGGCTTCATCTAGCACCTTGTGGACAACTAGCCAGGTGGTTTGCAGGTGATTTATCCACTGTTTCAAAGAGGGGATTTCAGGTTCTTCTGAGGGCAATTCTGGCATGGTGTTAAAGTCTTACCCTGTAGCTACTCTGAAAGGGGTGAATCCAGTGCTAGTGTGTACAGTGTTGTTATATGCAACCTCTGCAAAAGGCAGTATCTCAGTCCAATTGTTGATAAAACAATGCAGGTATTGTTCCAGAAATGGAGTTAGTTTGTTCCATCACTCTGTTTGCAGATGATGGCTAGAACTAAGCCCCTGTTCAGTTCCGAGCAGATCCAAAGCTTTCCAGAACCCTTCTATCTGAAATAATGCATTGAGGTGCACCATGCAAGTGATAGATGTGCAGTAAAAGTAATTTAGCTAGGGCTTTTGTTATAGAAATCTTTTGGCATGGTATGAAATGGACCTACTTTGAAAAGAGACCCATGACAACCCAAATTACTGTGTTCCTGGAGCGCTCGAGTAATTCTACAATAAAATCCATGGAGATCTCTCTCCGGGGTGCTGAAGGGGTTGCCACTAGCTGGAGTAGACTGGGGGTCTTTTCTTGCCGGCATTTAGCAACAGCACAAATGAGACAGCTGACTACATAGCTTTCTATATCCTTCTTCAGTGAAGATCACAAGAGTTGCTGCTTCTGTAAATGTAAGGTCTTCCCAAAACCAAAATGACCAGCTACCATAGTTTTCAATCTTTTCTTAGCTGGGACATATAGCTTGTCCCTCACCCAAGCTAACTCATCCTTCATTGTGCAGCTATATTTGAGTACAAAACCACTTGTCTGTTTCCAATGCTTTTTCGAACTCCATAATGGTGGCATTGTCTAAGGCAGAACAGTGTTTCTTTGTCTGGAAGTGTGTGACAACTTTGGTTGCCAACTGGGAAGCTGAGAGCATGGGCTTAATCACTTCCCCTTTAGCATTTGTTGCATTGGGGTAACCTGGACAGGGCATCTGCCAGAAAGTTTTTCCCCTCTGGTAAATACCTTAAAGTAAAATTAAACTGTTGGAAGTACTGTACCCACTGGGCCTATTTCAGGGACATTTTTCTCAGGGTTTTGAGAGTTTCTAAATTCTTGTGGTCAGTCCACACCTGGAAGGCTATTTTATTCCCCTCTAGGAAATGTCTCCAAGTCAGGAGTGCCCACCTGACTGCAAAAGATTCTTTTTCCCAACTTCTTTGTTTCAGTTTCAGTTAATTTTTAGAGATACAGTATATGCGCATATATTCCTTCGTCATTCTCTTGGAGTAGGACTCCTCTGACTGCCACATCACTGGCGTCGGCTTGAATTACAAACAGTTATCTCTGGATTCAGGTGTTTTAACACTGGTTTGGCCAAAAAATGTATTTTCAGTTTCTCAAATGTTGCTTCTAGGGACTTTGGCTCCTTCTCTGGGGAGGTCCCTCCCATACTCCTACATGTAGGTTAGCACGTGTACAAGGAAAAACCCCAATTGTTGGGGGTCCCCATCAAACCTGACACCCAGAAGGGGGGGCCTTTTGCTCTAGTAGAGAAAGCCTTCTCCTGCCAAACCTAAACCTCCCCCCTCCCACCAGAATGACAGTGTTCCTATAGGAATCTAAGGGACCTGACAATAGAAGAGCAGCAAGGATAGTAAAGGGCTTGGAGACTAAATCCTATGAAGAACAGTTAAAGAAACTAGGTATGTTTAGCCTAAAGAAGAGAAGGCTAAGGAGAGATACGATAGCAGTGTACCAATATATAAAGGGATCTCATAAGAAAGAGCACATGGATTAATTTTTCATAGCATCCAAGTATAAAACAAGAACGAATGGGATGGAAATAGTGAGTGATCCAAACTTTAAATAAAAAGAATGTTCTGAATATGAGAATCAATCAGTGGATCAGCTTGCATCCTGAAGTCATGCAATCACCATTATTGGATATTTTCTAGAAAAGACTGGACAGCCATTCATCTCGCATGGTATGATTCCTGAACTGGACAGAATATTCAGTGCCAAAGCATTGAGAAGGATTAGAGCAAAAAGAAAATAGAAGCATCTCTTGTGCTGGCTATATAATTGATGTTAAAAGAGTGACCAAGCCAGGCCATGTAATTATCTTTATGAAAAATTCAAAACTTGATCTCTGAAAAGATCAGGTTCCAGCCCGACTACCAAATGAAAAGCCTTACAAACAAGAAACCTCAAGTTCTACATAACAAATGGCTCAAGTGTTATATCCATGACTGCCATCAAAATAGTTCATATTATTGATTGGAGATATCAGGGAAATTTGGAACTTAGGGCACCAAAATAAGTCTTTTTGTCTTTCTAGGACAACATACTACTGAAAATAGTCCCACATGAGTTCCCAGAAGCTTCCAGACTATTTCCAAAGTTTCACTGATTTTCTTAAAGGAGGGCACTTGCCCATGGCCCTAAACCATGGGTGTCAAACTGGATTTCTTTGAGAGTTGGATTAGCATTATAGTTCTCCTCTGAGGGCTGGCCGGGGGTGGGGGGGAGGGAGGAGACATCTTGTTTTCAGCCTGGATGGCCTCCTGCAACACCCGGCTGACCAAAATGTTTTGGTTCACAGGGTGCTGCAGGAGGTTGTCCCTGCACCCCCTTTCGGCTGCCAGAGGTACCGTGGGTGGTCCTTTGCTATTTTCAGGCCGGCCCCATGGGCCAGATTTAGTTTTGACACCCTGTCCTAAATCATACGAGAAAGGTTTTCCAATTGACTTTATGAAAGAAGTATTCTAGATAAAGCAATGTCTTAAGAACTTGGTCCTTAATCACAACTATTCAGTCTCCAGTCTCTCAATTGGAAGAGATCAGACTGACAATCCTTAAAGGAGGTTCTTCCTTTCTAGCAGATTGGAAACCCCACTTTAGTGAGACACAAATGGTTCTATTATAATTATCCTCCTCATTATGTTTCTGAGTAAGAGAACACTGTAATACTAAACACATAGTTAACTAGAACTAGCCTGGTGCAGTCTTTTGAGAGACCATTTTCAGGTTCAGAGTCAGGTTTGGATTGAAGATTGGTGTTGGCAGTGGCATGGTGCACAGACACCTGTTACTTTTTCTTCCATGGCAGCTGCTAATGAACTTTTCTTCCCGATGCAGTTGCATGGGAAGTAGGAGGAGGCAAACAAGGAGAAAAAGGAGGATTGAAGAATGGTGGCAGCTGTGGCAGCAGCATGGAGTCACCTGCTACTTTTACTCTTATGGCAGCTGCTAACAGACTTTCAACCGTTTAAATAACTTCCTCCTGAGGGGCTGCTAAGGTAGAAGGAAAAACAGGAAGAGAAAAAAAAGAAGGAAAAGAAGGACTGAAGAATGGCAGCAGTAGCATAGTGTGGTGCAGGTGCCTCTGCTACTTTTAATTCCATGGTAGTTGCTAATGAACTCCTCCTCCTGAGGCAGCTGTTAAGATAGGAGAAGGAAGAGGAGGAGGAAAAGAAAGAAGAGTGTTCAGTGTTTCTAGACAAGGTTTTTGAATCCATATTTGGCCCAGGTGGCCAAAATATTTCCATAATAGTTTCTACTCTTCTTATTTTCCTGAAAATAAAAACCTGTCTTATTACTTTTTGGGTCCTGAAATAAGCACTCAGGCTTATTTTCGAGGTGGTCTTGTTTTTTTGATGTGCAAGAGGCGGCAAGCGTGGATCTGAGAGGAGTTACCCTCTCCATCTGCTTGCCCGCAGCCACAATGGGCCTAGCACTCGGCATATCTTACCTCAACCTGCTCTGCCTGGTTGACCAGCTGCTGTTGGGACACTTCTCAGCCATGGAAGATGCTGTGCTGGCCACTAAATGGCTGCCCATGCTGCTGATGGCCTCACGGAGGCTCTTTGCCCTTCTGGCAAGGCGGGGGGAGGCTGGGGCGTGCCGAGAACTTGGCCTTGATTCAGGCTCCCCAGGGCAGAGCCCACAGCCTGGTGCTTGCAAGTGTTTCAAGGGAAAAAAGTCTCTTTATGCAACCCAGCCTCTTTCAGGTGGGCAGGAAGCCCCCTCCCACCATGCAGCTGGCTGGTTGAGAATTGGGCGTATTGGGAACTGCTCCACAGCTGGACATGGAACTGTGGCTAGAAGGGGTCTTCTTTGGGCTGCTGAGCACTGGCTTGCATGCCTACTTTAGTAATAGCATTCTCTTTAAAGAATACATGCACATTTAACACCAGTTTTGTCTTGATAATTAGAAAATTATATTTAAATCTTACAAGATTTGATTTTAAAACTGCACTGATGTTTGTCTAAGAACATGACTTTTCTTTTATAAATTTTATTTTTTATGACAAAAAGGAACTAAACAAACTGAGGACATTTTAAGGATTGCAACATACATCAAAAAAACTTGTATTATGCTAATATTAAGTTTCTTTATCATTCTTATGAATTCTCTGAGATACATAAAAACATAGAATTATAAGGGTAGAGGGGACCTTGAAGTTTTCCTAGTTCAACTCCTTGCCCAAGGCAGGAGACCTACTATCATCCAAGACTGTCCAATCATTTCTTGAAAACCTCCAGTGATGGTGCATGTATTTGAGAAAAACTAGTAAGAAAAACCGTTTTGAAATCAATAATCTTGCTGATATTAAACAACCTTAATTACTTACAACCATATTATAGGCATCAGGAACCTCTATTTCAAACTGAAATGTTCCATTTCGATAATAGCCTTCATCTGTTAAGAGAAACAAACTATATGAGATTCTATAGAAATATTAGTTTGCATTTTATAAACAGAAATAATTCTAATTTTGATAACTAGCATGGGTTAGTTTAGCCAACAAAAATTAAAAACATCTGCCTTGTTTTATCAAAGTAGAATATTATAATGAACTATGAAAGTTAGGGAAATTTACAGAAAATATATATATATTGTATGTATGTATATGTATATGTATACACAC
>JAEANM010000384.1:0-37279 GCA_017656035.1 Myanophis thanlyinensis | reverse complement strand
CCACAGGCAATATGAACACTAAACCAGAAACCACAAGAACACTCAGAACTATAACAAAACCATGATTCTACCTCACTATCCCCTTCCCACTTCCCAACTCATTCCTACCCTACCCTCCCATTTGCCTAACTTACTTGCGGTTGCGTAAGCATTTCACTGCAAATCGTACCATGTATGACTGTATATGTGACCAATAAAATTTGAATTTGAATTTGATATGGAGGATACCAGGTTGGAGAAGGCTGCTGTTACACTAATAAGGGCCTTCAAATTCTTAAATTGCTCTACTGGTGAAACATGGAAGATTGAACCTTTGAAACCATGGGGAAGAATGCACTTGCCTGCCAATCCTTCTCGTACTGCGTCCTGTCATATGTTGCCTTTCTATCTCGGAGTCTTTTAAGAATTGCCTGGTTCTCCAGAGTAATCCTTACAAGATCTACATTCTGCTTCTGTCGGAACACACTGCAAAACCCCAAAAAGTTTGTGTAAAATATGAGGATTACCACTTCTCCAAAGTGGTTAATATTGACTCCCAAGGTTTGATGGGACTATTATAATTATTATATTATTTATAATTATCCAGATATTCAGACTAGATTTGGTATTTTTGTCCACCTACTGAATTCTTCCCAAGGATCTGGGATAGGCAGAATTTTTCTATTTCCTGTCTGGCCGCTCTCAAAGGGTCAGATTAGGTAATCATATCTCTTCAGCCTTACTCTTAACACTAGTACATCACATGATTGCATGTTGAATCCCTTGCTCTATACTCTTTATGTGCATGGCCACATTCCCACTCACGCCAGTAATACCATTATTAAGTTTGCAGATGATACAACAGTGGTGGGACTTATATGGGGGGTGGGGAATGAGTCAGCCTATTGAGATGAGGTAGACTGGTTGCTTTCGTGGTGTCGAGACAATAACTTGGTCCCTAACATCAATGAGCTTATAATGGACTATAGAAGGAATAGATCAGACATCCAGCCCTTGCTTATCAATGGAGACTTAGTAGAGCAAGTGCCCAGTTTTAAGTTTCTGGGTGTTATTATAAAAGAGGACCTGATCTGGGGTGCTCACATTTGCAGTTCTAGTCAAAAGGGCCCAGCAGAAATTATACTACCTGAGACTTCTCAGGCAACAATAATGAAAAACTGTTGGTGACCTACTGCTGCATCATAGAGAGTATTTTAACTTACTGCACCTGTGTATGGTTTGCCAATCGCACAATGGCAGATAGGACAGCGCTCCAGAGGGTTAACGTCATTGCCCAGAGGTTCATTGATTTCCCTCTTCCCTATTTGGAAGAGCTTTATAGCTCCCATTGCCTTAAGAAAGTTCAAAACATCCTTAAAGTTCCATCCCATCCTAGGCACCCTTTTTTTTTTAACTATTACCATCTGGCAGATGGTTCAGGGTAATAAAAACAAGGACAGATAGGCTGAAAAACAGCTTCTATCCTAGAGCAGTAACTATAGTGAATTCTACTGCATAGTGCAATATTAATGCAATATCAGGAGTTCAGTTTGATTGTATAATGTGAAGGATGTGTGACTGTGTTTTAATTTGTGGTTATAATGTACACTGAAGATGGCATTTAATTTCATTGTATGAGGTACAATGACAATAAAGTAAACTAAACTAAATTAAGTTGACATTTGATGGTTTTAGAAGTGTCATCACAGAATGTAAGCTGTTCTCGGTAAAGTTGCCTTTTGTAATTGGCCATGATGATTTTGTCAATGCCAATGATTCAAGTGCTGTGCCAGTTGTTTTGGGATTGCACATATGGTGGCTATTATTATTGATACTACCTTGATTTTCTTTTGCTACAATCATTCTACTTCTTTATACAGGTTTTGAATTTTATTTTCTCCATTCCTTCTCTTTTACTCTGTCATCTCCAGGTACAGCCACATTCATTATCAGACTTCTTTGTCTTTCTTACTGACAATTGTTAACTCTAGGGTGTTATGTGGCAGGTGTCTATTTAAATTCTGAAGTCGCAGAGCAATTCTGCTTCTTCAGTTTCTATTATTTTCTCCATTTTATGTCCCCCCCCCACCCCCCCAGTTCTTTCTTGCTGGAAGGAAAATGGTATTTCCTCCAATGCTGTCATGTCGTTGCTTGTAATCAGTCTATGTGATCATCTTGCAGCAGCTAACCAAGTGGTTCCCTGTTTCTTTAGTTTCTTTGCAGAGGTAGCACTTGCCTGTTGCTGTCTCCCTATGTCTCTTTCTTGTTCTTCATTTGGCCTTTCTTGTAAGCCAGTTTGGTCCATCCTGTAGTCAGTAAACCTACCTAGTAAACTAGTGTCAGTTCACCTTCTTCACTGTCCTTCAGATATTCTTCCAATGTCCTTTTTTTTCCTTCAAAGTCCTGATGTTGCAACATTCCATGCCTAGCTATTTTCCATGATAAGTAGAGTCTGTCAATGTTCTTTTAAGGATGAAGGGCAGGATTCATTGTCATTATTTTTCTGGTCTTCCTATCCAGGTCTTTTAGTTCTGAGGTGGTCCACTATTCCAACTGTGTATTTAATGACTGAAATTGCTCAGCTGTTAATTGCCTAGGTGGTGTTTCCTCCGTTGAATTTGGACTTTAAGGTCTTTTTCACTCTTTTGATGTATTAATTTCTAAAAAAAATTTCTTGGCTTCAGTGTGCTCGATGTTGTTAACTTAAAAGATGCACTGGTCATTTTTGCAATGATCATTTTTATCCAGATTCTTGATGTTATTTTCATAGGGCATTTTGATTCCTTCAGTTTTCACTATTTTCCCCATTTAATGCCGAGTATGGCACATTTGTCCAGTCCAAACTCCACTGCACTATATATAACAGTGGTGGCGAACCTATTGCCTGTGTGCCAGAGGTGGCACTCACAGCCCTCTCTGTGGGCATGCGTGCTATTGCCCCAGTTTAGCTCCACTGCATTTCTCTGTGGCATTTCTCACCATTGTTGTAGGGAAATAGAAGTTTGTGGAACTAAAAAGAAAGTTAAGTCAACCAATTCCAACTTCTTGTGAAAGAAAAAGATCTTGCCTCCTGGATGTCAGTTGCTTTTCCTGCAGAGCTGCAGGTGTTGTGATACCCCACCTCCCCTCCAGCCACCTAGTTTTCGGCTCTCCGGCATGTATCTAGTTATAGTCATGCGCACCTTGCAGTTTGGGCACTTGGTTTCTAAAAGGTTCGCCATCATTGGTATACACAGACAGTGTTATTCAATGATTCTGTTTCAGATGGTGTTTTTCCATATAGCTTGCAGTCATCCATTTATAGAAATTAGGATAGCTTGGCAGATATTTTTGACTTTTGATAGCCATTTCCTGTTCAGTATTATTGACAGAGGAATCGGTGCAACAAAAAATAGTAGTAGCAAGTCTCCTTGAAAGATTTCTGTGTTGATTTTAACCTCCCCCTATCTTTCACCATTGACCAGTAACCATGATTTCCATTGTGCCTTTGATCTTTGTTTCTGATGTTGCTACTAAATCCTGTCATTTCTAAGCACTTGATTATCTATCCAGGAAGTCTAATCAATCCATTCTACTTTCAAGTTAATCTTCTTTCTCTTACAGTTTTCCAAAAATCATCTTGTCAGTTAGGACTTGATCTTTCGTCCCTCTACTGTTTGAGTGGTTTCTTTTCTGCTCTGGTGGAAAGAACTTGTTTTCAACTAGATGTTATTGGAATATATGAGCTACCATACCAGTTAGCAATTTGAAGGTTGTTGATAAGCAGATAATCAATATATAGTTGCCTCACGCTGCTCCTTTTCCTGGTTCTTTCATCTTGAGGTAGGCTTTGAAGTTTGTTAGTCATTCTTCAATTTCACCTCCTTGCAGTATGCTGTTAAATTGCTTGGCAATGAGTGAATATAGACTAGTCAAATGTTTAAACCAAAATCCATACAGTTTATATTCACCTGGTGCTGACAAATTCCTGATCTTCCTTGCTCTTTTCTCCATTTATGCTATTATTACAAGTTTTTTTCATTTCAGCTTCTTTTTTATTTGTACCCATTTCCTTTAACTAGCTGTATTCTTGTTGTATTTCTATGAGTCTGACACATATCTGTGTCTAGAACTGCACTGTTTCTTTCTTGTCAGGAGCTGATTGATGCACTGCACTGCCTCCATTGATGGATTGGTAAAAACCTTTTTGATTGGATTGATACTGGAGACTGTGTATAATTTGTGTATTCTTGACTATAGGTATTATTTGCTGCTCTATTATATCCACTGCTTCCTTGATCATCTTTGTTTCTAGGTGATATTCCTTGATCAAATCTTCTTTGGTTTTCTTGTTCTTCATCTTTTTTCTTTCATCTGTTCTACCTTACTTGTCTGTGATCTTAGCTTGCTGATCTCATTTTCCAACTTGATCTTCCATTTTGGTATGAATTTTGGTCCCCCCCTTCTTTATTTATTATTATGGTTTGCACAGTCATCTAGATGAGTAGCATGTATTAAATCATTTTCATATAATAAATGTGGGTTGATGAAATTTCATGAAGGCATTGATGAGCTGAAAAATTTCAGGATTCCTGATTTAGAGGTTCCTCTGCTAAAATGGAGGAAGTGGCTAGTTTTGCTTAAGTAGCAAAGTAGTAGTAAGATTCTTACCCTTTGAGCAAAGAAAGGAACAAGCATTCCTGACATTTTGGCTGATTTTTTTTTTATATTTTAAATTTTACATTTGACTCTTTTTCTTTCTGAATTTTTGAAAAATATTGCTGATGACAGTATAGGTAGTTTTACTTAACAACCACTCAATCAGTAACATTTGAACTTACAATAGTGCTGAATGATGGGCATTTATGACTGTTTCTTGTAGTTGTGACTGTTGCAGCATTCCTGTGGTCCTGTGCTGATGATCTTATTTCTGGCAATTGCCTCACAAGCATGGTGTTGCAGAACAACCCTGGGATTGCCATTTGCAACCTTCACTGCCAGCTTCCAACAGGCAAAGTCAACAGGAAACTGCAGAAAGCAGCATATAGTGATCACATGACATCACACTTAGTGATGTTCCAGGATTTGCTTAACAATGGCAACAGAAATTGCTGTTGCTAAGTAGTGGAGTCATGTGACATCATGCTTTAAAACTGCATTGCTTAGTGATGGAAGTTCCAATCTCAATTACCATCTTTAAATGAGGACTAAGCAGCTTCCTGCTTGACTTTTTTGACAGTTCTCCTCTCCCAGATGCCTCTAAGTTCTTCAGACACCCGGAAGAAATACTTTCCAACATAACCTTGTACCAGAATATGAGCCCTGCTTGACAGATAGCTTAAATCCTGCAAGGGTAGTTGCTGCATTAAAACATAGTTAAGTCACCCCTACTCACCTCTTTTGTTGGTACTCATTCCAGCAATCAACCATACCTGAACCACGATATATATTAGCTAGACGTACACACAGTGATTTATTTTCTTGTTCAAGCACCCCAATCCTCCGCTGGGCATCCTATGGAAAGAGAGGTCAGCTGGTTGAAACCGTGTTTGTGTTTCGTTTCTTTTGTGACTTCATCCCATGTTCCTAGCCCTGGGCCAATTTTTTTTACATCACATTTTTCCAACTGTTCTCATTTAGTTTGATGGGAACATCAAACTTTGGATCTTTTCTCCCAACAAATACATGGCAAAGTGCACAACTTTCTGTATTTCCTTTAATGACAAGAGGATTGGAGCTGATTTTTTAAAATTAAATGCAAACTTCTTAACTTCTTTCCCCAATTTAACTGGAATCTTGGTACTAAGAAGTGTTAATATTCCTCTGCCCTCAAATACTTTTAATTAAAATTCCCCTATATCCCCTATTATTTTTGCTGCAAAGAAGAAATATAGCGCTCTCTCTCTCTATTATATCCAGGCTACAAACATTAGGTGATTTTTAGATAGCAGCTAACTACAAAAACACTAATTCCTTGCTGAGATAAAGTGATCCTCTGGATTTGTATTGGATGGATGGATGGACAGACAGACAATCAGTCCAACCAACAAATAGAAGTACAATGGTACCTACTGGTTACTTTGATTTCTGAATCAATACTGGTAAAGATGCAATAACAAGAACAAAAGCAATTCATTTTATTTCATTTAAACTACTTCCAAAAGCTGTATACCAAAAAATAAAATGATGCAAGCAAAATAGTAATAAAGAAAAAAACAATTAAAAACCAGAGAAAATGAAAGAGGAAAATGGGAAAAAGTCACCATTATGAATCATGAAAAAGAAAAAAGCTAATGTATCATAATACAATGCAATTGATATTTTTAATTTGTTTCAGTTCTGTTGCTTTTCTGTGATATTGCAGTAATATTATATCTACATGAATTATTAAAATTCAATTTTCCAATGATGAGTGGAAATATGTAGAATCCCAGGACTCTCTCAAACCCATTAACCCAAAATCATACAGCTTTGTCTTCCCCAATCTGATGGAGTCCAGTTATGAATATTCATGACAACTTTCTGGCAGTTGGCAGCTTTCTAACATATCCAGAGAGCAACCACTGGGGAGGGCTACTACAGATTTAATCATAACTAAGAAGAGAAAGAAAATTAAATGGATCCCTTGAGTTAGGCCAAGGGAAGGCCATGTGATGCTCTTAGAAAACTGAAAGTGTCATCAGCCTTCACCAACAATCAGAGATCAGTAATGATAGAAGCAGAAAGGTAGAGCTTTCAGAAAATTCTTGTACAATTTTTCCTTCTCTATGACTGTGATTATTGCCATATTTTCTTCTCTTCTACTTCCTACATGTAATAATTTCATTTATAACTTTGGGCAATCGTTCTGCTAGCATTTGAGAGAATGTTTTGTAAAATTCTAGAAAGAGAAATAATCTAAAGGGATTTTTTTCCTCCCCATTTAATATCTTAATTATATTGCTCCCTTTCTGAGGGTCATTTGGATTCTCTGTTCTATCTTGATTCCACAATCTTGGGGAGTTTTAACTTCTGAACAAAAGAGAGCATTTGATTAGCTTTACCAGAAGAATATAAATCTAAACAACAAGCTTTTTCAGTAGTTTATTAAAAAGAAAAATGTTCCTATTTTTTAATCACAGTTCTGAACAATACTTTTTATTTTTAGGATGAATACATTTGATATTGCTTCTGTAATAAGAGATCCAGAAATAATTGTATCTTGAGAAAAACTGGAGGTGTCTCCAATATTGTCAAGCTCTTGGGATTTGGTTTACCTTCTAAATAAATATGGATCAAATTGGGATGGAAAATTTTGAATTCTGATCTAGCACGAGATGAAAATGATCTGTCCTGGCTCTTGGTTATGATTTGTTAACCATGGTTTTATAAGTAAACCTCAATATCTAGTTAACTTCTTCAACATCACATCTTTTTAGAGTTTCAGATAGGAGCAGTGGCTAACTGTTAGTTTGAAATGGAGGCTTTTTGCATATAAATAATGGATTTATTGTTTGAGTTGTTATTTTTCTCACCTTTGAAGGTTCAAGCTATTTACAGGCCTTCCCACAGACATGTAAGTAGGGTACCAGTCTTCATTGCCATCTAAGCGTCATTTGAACATTTGTACCTCGTAGATGGTAGCTTTATGCTAGATCAAACTGACATCTTTTTAATTCCACTGATAATACAACAACCCAACTTTATAGGAGGTAACAAATGAAACTTAGAACAAGCATGTATTGCTATCCAACAATCTTCATGTTTTTTTTTTCTTTTCTAAGAAATATTGTGGGGAGAATATTTCCATGCTGGTGATTCCTTGACCCTCAGCACTTGATGCTATGGATGTTAAGCCTGTGCTTGTACTGTAAGACCAAATTTAGAATTTACTCCAAGAAAACAAATTATTGAATTAAGATGGTCCACTATTATTCTATAACAATAAAACATTAGACTGAAAAATCTGAATTGCCTCAATGATTGTATTCTCAGTAAATATTAGATAATATCCTGTTTTAAAGTTAAGCTATTTGAGGGAAGGGGAAACAAGTTTTCAAGAAAAGTCAGTAAATCATACTTGGTATCTGGAATAGAAAACGCAGAGAAAAATTAAGGATTCTGTGTGTTGCCTCATTTTTGTGGTGCGGAAAAGAAAAGGAAGTGAGAAATACAATATTTAAGTATGAAAGATCCATAATAAAAGGAGGTTCCCTTACCTGTATCTTAGAGACTTTGAAATAATGATGAGGCTGTGTATCTGGAGAACTATTATCTACCTTGCTCCTAGCTGGAGAAAGCAGATGAAAGAAACATTGGCAGCTCCACTAGATAGACCAGACCAGAAAATCAACTCTACAGAAAGAGGTACACTTCATTAAGACAAGCTACAATAATAGAATCTTGAAAGTTTGATTGTGCTACCCCTCACCCCAATTTGCCTGAGACCCTGCCAAACATTGTCTTGTTTCCAGAATATAAAGAATGTTTCAGCCTTCTTTATCTTGGTGATAATTCTTGTATATTTCATCAAGACTCTTACTCTCTACAAATGAGTTTGACAAGATGGGGTTTGAATGGGCTACACTATGATCTGTGACAATTGCACTGAAAGTGCTGCTGTCTCCCTTTTTAAATATCATTACTCTCTTTTCCAGTTAAATGACTTTGTTCTTAGGTAACACTTCTTAGTGACAGGGAATATTTTTCTATTTCTGACCGAATCTGCCACTCAGATTGTACTTCTGATTTTATATTTGAATTTATAGCAATGCAGCATTGCTATTATTGGATGATTTCATATGAATTCCACCTGAAATAATTAAATAGCATGTGATAATAGTATCTTTTCACCAGGTACAGTGCAAGCATTTGTTGTTTTTTATTTAGTTTCCATGATCCACCTGTGGGGAATTGCTTCAAAGCTTGTATTTTTGGCTGCATTCCCATCCTGGGTATTCTGCTCATGTGTGGAACAATTCCCAGAATTCTAAGCAAGACTAAGGGATTTTGGGAGACAAAGTCCACATATTTGAATTATAGCTTAATTGTGGGTAAGTCCTTCTTAACTACTATAATCTGACTCATTTACATTTCTGGGATACTAGAGGAGGGTTTTTCATATCGTGCAATCTTATGGCTAACTTAATTATGGTTTTGTCAATTAACCAAATGTTTTAGGTTTGCATGACAAAGTAAATCTAAGACAGTGTTCGAACAACATACGAATTAAAATACAGTTAAGCTATTATTATTCTGCATGATTCCACATGCTGTGGAAACACTGTCAGGGTATGAGCCTTGCAAACTAACTATGATTAACAGATGCAAGAACTACATGAACATAATCCAACAAAACAGTGCTCCATAACCTTTGCGACTTGGTGGCTTGGCTATGGGGGAGACAGAAACTGGGCCCAGGAGCAGCACAGTTGAGCTATGAACACATGTGCACTGGCCCACTGCTTGTGTGAGTTGAGCTGCATGTGCACTCATGCAACCCAGTTCCATATAGGCCTTGGCCCAGTAGTGCGCCATAACCTAGGGGTTGGGGACCCCTGCAATAGAACACTAAGCAATGAAATATTAGGAACCCCACCCAATGGAAAGGCATGCAGTACAGATAGTCCTCGATTTACAGCCATTCATTTAGGTACATTTGGAATTACAATGGCATTAAAAATGATTTATGACCAGTCCTTACAATTATGGCTGCCACATCATCCCCATGGTCATATGATTAAAGACTGGGCAATTTGACACTTAACATATATTTACAATGGTTGCAGCATCCTGAGGTCATGTGAGTGCCATCTGTGACTTTCCCAGCCAGTATCTGACAAACAGACAATGGGGGAAGCCAGTTTTGCTTAATGACTGCAAGATTCATTTAACCACTGCAGTCAGTCTCTTAACAACCATGGCAAAAAGATTGTAAAATTAAGCATGACTCACCTAACAATCACCTTGTTTAACCACAGAAATTCCCCTTGTGGTTATAAATCAAGGACAATCAGAAGTGATTTATTAAAGCCCTTCTTTTACAGTCTGCTTTGTTCTATCTTTTGACAAGATATATGGATACCAACACAGTTGGTCTAAACGGAACAGGCAGTTATTACTTTTTGAAAATTATGATTATTTAATTGAACAGTAATCCTTTGAGAACTGTAGGAAACAGAGAAAGATATGCTGTGGATATGGAATGCCCAACAGTTGTTTAGATGCCTAAAGACACATTTACTCCAGTTGCTCTTTGCATAGAGTTTAATGTGATTGTTTTTGTGAGGTTTTGGATTGCTACAGTGACTTTTAAATAGAGGTCCTTTAATGCTTTCTGATATTTTAATTTTGTGCTGCAAACCCCTTTGAACAATAAAAATATAGTCCTCAAGTCTAAGTATAGATAAAAGCTAATCACAATAGGACAACCATACTTGTGAGTAGCTATCAGGAGGTGATGGAACTGTAATAATGAGGGAGAGAAGCAACTGCAAAGGGGAATAACTACTGGAGAAGCATAGGAAATAATCAGGGGGTGGGTGAAGATTTTTGCAATTGCTAGAACAAAGTTGATGTTGATGAATACATGGCAAGAGTAGGTTAGCTTTTCTTCATCTAGTATAAAATTTTCCTTCCTCCCACATACATCGCCTTTCTATCATGTCATCTAAACTAGTTTTAAATTACACATATTTTTGGGCCTCTTTTCTTACTGTGTTCTACTTTTAGTAAGTCTTCTTCTAGGCTAAGTTCTAGATTCTGTCAAATCTCAAGAAGCGTAATTTGCATAAGGCACCAAGGGGTGGACAGTCAATTTGCATGTCATACTAAGCCAAAATAAAAGAGGCTGTTATGGTACAGCATGGTAAGCAATCCCTTCTGGGCAACTGCTTGTCTTTTGAATAATGATCCCCGTGGCTTATTTAGAATGAACAGGCCAAAATTTTTTTTACAGAAATTTAAGACCAGCATTTCTCCCCTTAAAGCTCCACCCTCTCCAGGGTTTCAGACCCACCTGCTTTCAAAACGTGGCCCTTGATTTGCTTTAAAGTAAACCAAAAAAACTCCAGTTCAAAATAAGTGCAGACACTGTTACCTGGATCATTTTTCTTGAGTCTTTCATTCAGTGCAGTTCCTAACAAGCTCTTGCTTATTGCTTGTAACCCCCACCCTCCCATTTCTCAGTTGTGCCAGTTGGCCTGTGAAAGGCTGATGTATTACCATATCAATCTATAATTCTTTGCATTGAATACAGCCCCAGACGGAAAGCCAAAGGGCTGACTTTGAAATAAATATGCCTTAGTCCCTTCTGTAGATTTTAACACTAAGCAAAAGAAGATTTGGAAGAATCCTACCCAATTCTAATCTGCCTCGAAAAGTAAATTCTCCTATGCGGGATTTATTCTTTCCCAAGTTGAATCTCTGCCTGGAACTGGCAACGACCACGGGGAATGTGACGACTTCTAAGCTGCTCATCTTTGCACAGCTGCTCTCTCTTCCCAGATCCCAAACAAAAAGGAAAAACTCTGGGCTCAGCTTCTGCATCACCCCTCTCCTTTGGCCAAGGTTGCCATAGATGCCCCAGCTGTGACATCACAGTCTGTGAAATGCCATAAGAAGACAGCATTGTGTCTCCAACTCCCTGTCATGGGTTGCATTCAGATCACCTCCCAGTTTGAGGCTTATTGCTCAGAGGCAAAGCTTCAGCTTAAATCTCTGTGGGAAGAAAAATTGTATTCCACCCTTTGCCTTCCATGCCACTCACCAACCCCATCCATCCATGACCTGCTAATAGAACAAAAAGAGCCCTTCCACCAATTCTTATACCTAGGCTGAAAAGATTAAGTACATCTGGCAATTGGCAAGAGGCAAATTGCCTCAAAATATAAAAATCCAAGAAACAAAATGGGATTTGGGGAATTTAGCTGGGTTATGTATCTATGCCTCATAACTGACCTACCTAAAGAAAAGAGCAGAAATGTCTGTGAGATGTCTTATGTTGTTTCTCCTCCAGGAGCTTTAGATCAATGTTTCTCATCCTCAACAACTTTATGATATCCAAACATCAATTCTCAGAATTCTACTAGTTGGGAAGACATTTTAAAATTTCTGAGAATGAGAAAAATTTATATGGCACACACAGGATGCTTTATTATTACCTTCGTAACAGTAATGCTGGGAAGGAAACAGGTGAGGAAGAAAATGATTGGCTCAGTGGTGGAATTCAATTTATTTTACTACTGGTTCTGTGGGTGTGGCTGAGGGGGGGGTCATGTGTCTGGATGGGAAGTTTCTGTAAGCAGGGCAATAAATATTAGGCTAGAAACAACACCAGAATGTTTTTTTCCTGCCTTCCTTACGGGATTAACCCTGTAAAAAAACAAAAGGAGACTTCTTCTAACAACTGGTTCTCCGAACTGCTTAGCAAATTTACTACCGGTTCTAGCGAATCTGCTAGAACCTGCTGAATTTCACCCCTGGATTGGCTGTAGTAAGTTACCACAAATGAGGATGAACTTGAACCTGTACTGTCTCCCAAGTCAGTTCAATGTGAATGATGCAGAGAATGATGATGTCACAATGGAAAACTTTCCCTTGTTAGTAAAGGTACCAGAGGGGGGGGGAAAAAAAAAGAAATTTATGCAGAGAATAGCATCAATGGGAGATAGCAAATAGATCTCCTTCTAATAAGGAGATCATAAAAAAAATAGAAGGGGTCAGGTGGAAAGGAACAATGGGAACCCCTCTCTAAGGTCAGATGAACATGAATATTCATCCTTTGAGTCATATTATGCTCCATGCCCCAGCAGAGACTTATTTTTGGTAAGAGTTTTTTGAATTAAATGAATAAATATGCGAGGAAGCTAGTGAGCTGCAAATCAGCAGTCTCAACCTTTATCTTGGAATTAAAAACAACAGGGAATGTACTTTGTGTCCATTGTTTGAAAGTATGTTCATCTGGTAAATGGAAGATTTCTAAGTAGCCATGCCAGCCAACCATGCTGGCTATTTTATAAAAATGATTATTTCACAGTAAGGGTCTATTGGGTCCACTGTCCCCAAAAGACAAGGATCCTTGCTTTAAAGTTCAGTTTGAATCTTTAATAAACATTTAAAAACATTTGTGCTGGATGTATGCCATGATAGGGGAAAGAGGGGCAAAGTCTCTAGGCCTTTTTCAATAACTCTTCTTGGAAGGGAAGAGAGACAGAGTTGGAGACCTAGACAGTTCAGATAGAAAAAAGCCCAAATCCTTGAGAGTCTTTGCTTCACAAGCAAGAAACGTCATGTGAAGCTCAAAACTCTCATCGTGGTGTGTCCAGTCATCAGTTCTTCCCTCTCTCTTACATTCAAGTCAGATTGTATTCTTGGTTACTACTTGGACAAGTCCCTGCAGTTTTCTAGACAGCAGTTTTGGAAGTAGTTCACTACTGCTTCCTTCCCAGGGCTGAGGAGTGACTGGCCTAAGTTTTAGTGTCAATGTTAGCATTTATCCACATTGATGTAACTTCCCCGAGTTGATGTAAATAATTCTGAACAGTCTTAACACAGGGGTGTCAAACTCAGGCCCGGTGTCCAGATCTAGCTCATGGGGTGCTTAGATCTGGTGTACAGGGCCGCCCTGGAAACAGCGAAAACAGGCTCCTGAACTCTTTTTTTGGGCTGCCACAGCCTCCTGCAACTCTCTGCCAGTGAAAATGGTGCTCGGCCCAAGAGTTGCAGGCCATGGCAGCTGAAAATGGAGCTCAGGAGCCTGTTCTTGCTGGCAGAGTGCTCAGGTCACTACTGGCGCCAACAGGAGTGGCATCAAGCCAGCTTTTCCCACCCTGGCCATGCCCCCCCCATGGTCAAACACAACCCTGATGCGGCCCTCAATGAAATTGAGTTTGACACCCCTGATCTAACATTAAGCAGCAATTTAAAAATGTATTAATTAGATATGTTTTTAAAGGCCTTTATTTATTTATTTATATTTATCAAACACATTAAATAGCTGCTCATCTCTAAATGAGTGACTCTGGGCAGTATACAACAATACAGGAATAATACTCAGAAGAGGCCTAAAATTATAATAATTAGGTAATATGCTTAATCGTAAACTACTACATTCAATGCATAGCAGCTGGCTTCATGTAATGCATTAAGCAAAAACTGAACATGATTCATGATATGTGAAACTGCATGGCAGTTTCCTGTTTTTAGTTAACTGGTTAAATAAGAGGAAAAGCTTGTTGATATTACATGAACTGGAGTAAATAGTTAAGAGGTCTCTCAGTTGGCAGACAATCTTTTTTTTTTTAAATAATATGCCATCACAATTTGGAGATGGTGACTGCCATCTGGAGGAAGCAGCAAAAGAACTGTGTGTTATGTGTGTAACAGAGAAGCTGGCAATCTGAAGGACAAAAAGAATACAACTACTGTGAATTGGTACAGAAGGTGAAAGGATCTTTGAGTGCAGAGTCTGATATTAAGAATGTTGTGGCTTGCTTGAGGAACCTGCTCCCAAGCTACTTTAGTTCCTTATTTGTGAGCAGAAATTAGTGTGCAATATTCCCTCATCTGAAGGAAATAATATCTGCTGTACTCCGTTTAGTATATCAGAGTGGTTGGGCAACCTGTAATCCCAGGGGCACATGTGGGTTGCAAACCTCATTTGGTAGCTTTCAGAGCTTCCTTGACAGTTAATTTCCTTCGGCAGTTAAATGACCACCTGACTTATAATTTAATACTATGGCTTCCTGCCATTTTTAATTGAGAATCATGTGAAAATTGTAGTTACCGTATGTTCTAATAATGAAGAAATAAAATCTGATCTTATTGAAAATTCCCAATGACTGGGGCTGGAGGAGGAGGAGAGGAATGAAAAATCCTATTTCTTTATTTTTATGATCATCCTGTTTGTTGTTGTTCTTGTCCACTATAGGCTATCCACCCAAGATGTTTTCCTGACGGAGTATGAGAATGGTTAATGTCATGCCAGGGACGAGAGCTTGTTTCTTAGACTCTTTGGCCTGGGTCTTTTTTATTTGAACACATAGAGTGTTAAGCGACAGAACAGTAGGAATTACAGGCATCTGCTTCTCTGAAGGATCTGCTTTCTGCCAACTTCACTCCCTCTCTTCTGATGTTCCAAAGCTCTGGAGTTTGAAGGATCCTCATGACGACCTCCTCAAAGGCACTCTGCACGCCAGACTTCATTTTAGCACTGGCTTCTGGAGGTAGAAACAAAACAGCAAAAAGGATCATTTGTCAAATGAAGTACTGGTGGTATAAATTCAGCCTCCCTGGATTCATCTTCCAGAGAGGTTGGCCTACATTCCCATCAATCTTAAAAAACATTACTAATGGTTAAGAATGACGGTAGTTAATGCATTTGGATAATGCTGCTTTAAAGAAAGCTTTTCTGCTAAGTAGCCTGAGCAACACTCTTAGCTCCTCATCTACATTTAATGGGGGGGTGGGGGGAGAGTTGGGATTAAAAAGTGCTATGGGTATAGTATTACAAGTAAGTGTTATAGATTCTGAGCTACTACAACTCCAAATGCAATGCCAAGAAACTATCTGAAGAGTTAAGCAGAAAACAGACAACATAAAGCATTCAGAGGACATCTGAGGACCATGGTCTAGAGAATGGGGAGATGGGGATTTAACAGAGGAGCATTCAGTGTAGCAGCCACGGTAATTCTATGGTAGGCCGAATTCAAATGCCATCTGACAGCACTTTTTCCAACTAACACATTAAAAGGAATAAACGTTAGTTGAAAACAATATTGCCATATTTATTCAGATTGAAGACTATTAAAGTATCCTCATCACTAAAATCCTGTAAATGCTCTACAAAGGATAAATATTCCTGCATCTGGGTTTTATCGCAGCAACGTTGACATGATTATATATATCTTCATGTACCTTGAAATGCTATTATTTGGGGGGAGGAATCGATAAATCAATACAAGTGTATATTTTAGAGTGATATAAATATCAAGTTGCATATGAGATCTTTCTACCTTATTAGCGTGTATCGGTCTTCCCCCAGCAGATTTCTCTTGATAGACAATGCTATACTATCATTATTCTGGACCAGCATGCATGGCGAGAGATAGATTGGAAGATCCAGTTATGGAAAGCCTGATTTAAAGTTACTTCTTGTAGCAGCAAATTTCTGTTTTAGGAAGGCTTCAAAAATCTAAATCATTACTAGAGCAATAAAGAAGTATAGAAGGCTCTTGTTGCTCCCACCTAGGGATTGTCTGTAGGTTTTTACTCCAAATCTTATACCTCTAGGCCAGCCATTTTTGATATGATTTTAGAAGTATTACTTTGACCTTGCAAAAGACAATTTAAGTGCTTATAAAGTATGTCAAATAATCTCTATAGCTCCCATATAAGGTCTTTATTACTATCTCTGAAACACCAGAAAAACATCTGAGAAAATTCAAAGCATATGGCTTAAAAACTTGCCTTCCATTTCCTTTTGAACATTCTACTGAATCTTAAGGGGAAAGCGAGAAGGGTTTAAAAAGTGTGGTTAAAAAATAAGCACGTTCCTTTTAAATCCTCTCATATTCTAT
This sequence comes from Myanophis thanlyinensis, assembly GCA_017656035.1. NCBI lineage: Eukaryota > Metazoa > Chordata > Lepidosauria > Squamata > Homalopsidae > Myanophis > Myanophis thanlyinensis. The sequence continues at coordinate 20,765 of JAEANM010000384.1, read as the reverse complement.
TTTTCTGGCTGCTAGTTTTCTTCACCATCTCTGGTGAACAAAGAGAATCTCTTCCCCACTGAAAGAAAGCAGGAAGCACACTAGGGGTGAGAAAATTTCTCCTGTTAAAAATCGAGAAGACTAGCTGCTGGCGCTTGATGCATCTGTCTCAGCGTGAATTCCCTAATGGCAAATAGCTGTTTAAACAAATCAAACTTCTTCCAGGAAACTAAGGGTTACATCCCTCCCTCCCCCCCCCACATTTATCAACAAATGCTTTGCTGCATCAGACCAAAAGGCCCACCTCTTTCAGCCATTCCTACAGAGGTCTACCAAATGCCTCAGGTGAACCCAACAGCAAATTAAGAACTGAAGTGCACCGTCCTATTCCTGGGAGGCATGCTGTTATTGTTTAAATATATACATGCCTCTCAAGATGCCTCTCAAGATCAGTACGGCGCTCTCCAGCTCTTATCCTGCTCTTGGGCTCACCTGAGGCATTTAGAGAGGTGAATCTTATATGACCAGTAAACATTATGTTGCTACTGTTTTATGCTAACTCAAGGATGCAAGGACAGTGCTTTAACTCAGGGATGAGGAAAATAAAGTTTATGTTCATTTATGTTGAGAGACTATGGAATCCAACCCTCTCTCTGACACCAGCTTCTCTCCATGCTTCCAACAAGGGCAAAACAGCACAACAGAACTCCACAATGTCAGCTGGGGAAGAACAAAAGGCATGTCTGTGTTAATTTATTTAATTGGCTTGTGAAATCTTTATGCTGCAGCCTTGCTCTTCCTAACTGATATATCCAGAAAATAATGAAGGATGCTGAACTCGACATTTGTTTATTGCTCAGTTTTCTGTACTGTTCTCTCAGTTATAGCATCTCCCACTCTACTACCAAGAATGAGAGAGTGATTGCCCATCAACTAGTTCAATTCTATGGCTCTGAAGGGCCTATATAACCTCCTGGAGCTTCCCCAAATGTTTCACTATTTTAGTGTATTTTGAGAGATGCCCAAGTGGGATGTGTGAGAAGGGACTGGCAAGCCTGCCTAGAGAAGCCAGGCCAAGTCCTGAAGTCAGACCATTCATATTCTGGCTGCATTTGTGGATGTTCTGGATGGTTGCGGATGTGCAAAGTCATGGGAAAAAATCCAGTTTGCCTGTAAAGAATGGGTCATTCACAAATCAGGACAGTCTCATTAGTATGTGATTTAAACACAGTGACAGAAGGATGCAGTTTGGCAATGGGGATGACAAACATGCTGATGTTCTTTCATACCAACTCATGGATGGAGAATCTATTCTTTAACTGGTGAAAGGCCCTGAAATAGCAGTTTTATAGTTCTGAAAGGATATCTAGGGACCTTTGAGAAGCAAATCTGACGTCACTTTCTCTCCCACCTAAACTCTAGCACTGACATAGGGGATTTTGGAAGGGTTAAAAAGAATAAGTGCTAGGAGTAGGCTGGGGAGAAGATCTGCAAAGATAATGAAATTATGATTTTTGCCATGATTTTACTTCTGGAAAATCAGAATATTTCCTGATATTTTTCACATACCTATAAAGAGCATGGAGTGTTTCTGTGCAAATAGTAATCCTTCTCTTTTTTCTACTTCACGGTTAGTCTGTAGGTAGGGAGAAAAAAATCATTAGGTACTTGATAAGTGGTACTTGATAAGTGTAGGTAGGTTGGTAGGACTCTCTTCTAGATTAACACTGGATTAACAATCAAGCAGTAAACAATCCCATAATCAAGGAACTATTAACTCAGACAACAATCAAACAGTAAACAACAGCCTAGTTTTGGAGCACCAAGAACAGTGACAGGGAAAGCCACTTGTATATAGAATAAACCCTATCCTCTTGCACTACTAATAATGTTACCTAGTCAGGTAATTTTATATCTGCAAGAAAAATGTCAAGCTTGAAACCTCACAGGACTCTTCTAGATTGGCAAAAGGCCAGTTTGATTATCTTACCAAAGATGCCACTTCCCTACATCTGACAAGGTTTGATAAATTATCATTACAATCAATTCCAAACTGCACTGTGTTGTAAAAATAAAAAGCTCTCTCTGTGAGATTATGACATAAATCAAATATAGTATTTAATGGATAAGATGCCTTAACTTAAATGCTAGTGGGGGAATATAGGAAGAACTCATGGGCCACACTGAATATATAGGCCAGTTACTTTCCATCCTAGTAACTGTTATGCTAGCATTTCTATCTAGACTTTTTTTATTAATAGGAGCTGGAAATCAACAAAGCCTTGCATAATCATGCATTCTTCGTTCCTTCTCTTTACTATATATCTACTGAACACTGTCAGAACTGTTACCTCTGTAAAAACAGAGTGATAGGTGAATGAGTCAACACAGTCAACAGATTTATTTTCAAACATAAAACTAGATAGATCTGAATTTTGTATTAAGATTCCAAGAGCTCATAAAGGATGGATTTACCTCTCCCCTATTCTATTTATTGTTCTTTTGAGACTCTTTTGGTTCTTTAGATTTTCTCCACTGGAAATCTTGAAAATGGTATATGTAAATATTCCCTGCCTAAACTGGTGCTGATGTTCAGTTCAACCAACATTCAGTTCTGATGTAGAAATCCTCAAATCCTTTATGTTGGTTCCTCTGTATAACAACAACAACAACGATTGGCAAGATTTCTTGTCAGAGGAAGGAAACACGCAGAACGTATAGTGCCACTACTGTAATTTAAAGATGATAGAAATATTAATTTAGTTTTTTTTTAAAACTGATTCCCTGTTCAAAAAACATTAAGTGTGCCACTGAACTTCAAAACATTGCTTAGTCAACAACTAATACAATTATTGTATATGGAATTCACAAATATTTAACTAAATAATGAAAAAAATAGTTTTCTTCATGGGAAGGAAAGATTAGTAAAAGAACAAGCCAATGAACACCATCCATAGCTGTAAAAAGAAGAATATAGGTTTTCTGACTGGCTGCCTCTTCAGTGTCATATAAACTTGCTTTTTTAAATAATTGGTAGAACACCCAAAGCAACTGGACTTTCTTGGAGTGTTTTTCTTAAGAACTGAAGAAGCTTCTTGGATGAGAAGTGAAACTTTTTCAAAGAAAAAAAACAAGAAAGTCCAGTTGCCTTTTGGAAAAAGCATCTTTGGGACAATCATAACTTGGATGACTGAGAACCTCCAGAGACAATAGGCAGAACAGTTTTCCTGAGCACAATCCTATTAAAAAGAATGTAATCTAAAAGGACGTTTAACAAATTAGAAAAGCTACAACTAGACATAATTTGTCTTCAAGAGGTCCATATTAGAAAACAATGTATTGGAATATCCTAAAATTGGGAAACTATGTTCTTCATTAGCACAGCAAAAGAAAAGAGGTGTGGCCTTATATATTAAAGAAACAATAAATGCTAGACAAATCTTTGCAGATGAAGAGGGTAGAATTTTGATGGTGAAGGTAACAATGAACTATAAGTAGATACTTTTAGTAGCGATATATGTATCAAACAAGAAACAAGAAAATTTTTACGAAAAATTTCATACGAAAATTACAGAACTAAGATATGAAAATATTTGTGTAGTACAAGTCTTTAATGCAATTGTAGAGGCAAAACATGATTATAAAATAAGCAAAAATGCTAAAAAAAAACACTTCCAGACTTTTTTCAAAATGAATAGGTATCCAAGATGTACGGAGGGAGATAAATCCTAAGAGAAACCAATACTCATTTTATTCAAATAGACATATGACCTGGTCAAGAATAGATATGATATGTATGTCACTAGAATTAAAGTCAAATGTTCAAGAAATAGAAATAGAGGAAAGTGTTTGGGCAGATCACAATCCAGTGAGAGTTAAATGGAAAGGACAAAAAAAAAAAAATGGAGAGAGGCTTTGAATCAATCAATATTAAAAGCTAAGGAATTTATATAAACTATGGGAAGAGAAATGGACTTTTTTTTCAAAGAGAATAGGAAAGAAGAAACTTCACTACAAAATGTATGGGATACTGCTAAGACATATATTTGGGGACTAGCTATAACCTACACAGGGAAAAAAAATAAAAAGAAACAAAACCAAAAGATGTTAGAAAAAGAACACAAAAGACTGGAATTAGAATTACAGAAAGAACCACAAAGAAGACTTAAAAAAAATCAAATGTAATGAATAAAACAAATTGAATCTGCTACATAAAGAAGAACTGGCAGCAAAAATTAAAAATGCAAGAGATTATTTTTGAAAATATGAATAAACCTGGAAGATGGTTGACATATAAATTGAAAACACAGAGAGAAAAGACACTGATACATAGATTAGTAGATGAGAAAGGAACCCTATATCACCAAAATGAGGATAAAAATAATAATAATTCAAGATTATTATAAAAAGCTGTCTGAGCAGGAGAAAGTTCCAGAAGAGAGAATTAAACAATATTTCAAAAAAGCAGATTTCCCCAAAGTACCGGAAACAGTGAAAGTTATGTTAAATGAACAAATATCAATGATAGAACTGTCAGAAGCGATTAAAAGGCAAAATAATAATAAAACACCAGGTCCAGATGGGCTGCTGGTAGAATTTTATAAACATCCATAAGATATTCCAGGCCCAGAAATGTCAGAAGTTTATAATGAAGCAAAGGTACCAAATTTGTGATGGAAGCAAATATTACTCTTACTCTGAAAGACAACTCAGATTTAATGCAGATAAAAAATTTGTCAGTTTGCAGCAGCAAACATTCAGAAGCACACACAAGTAAATGAACTAAGCAGGATCAGGTAACTTCTTTATATACAATATAATATGAAGTAAATATACAATACCAAAGCTCTTTCAATGTGGTAGCAAATACAAGCAGAGGAGTTTACAGTTTCAATTCCAAGCAGTAGCATGCACAGACTTGTTTTAGGGTTTTTTTCTAACTCAGCACAGAGCTAAGGCACGCCCAGGCTTCTCTCTGTCTGAGTCATCAATCGGCTCCCATTGGCTGACCTTGTTACTAAGCCCTATTCCAGTTATGAATACACTGACAAAATTATAGACCAATATCTCTATTGAATATTAATTATAAAACATATGCTTCAATAATAGCAGAGAGGCTGAAAAGATTTCTGGATGAATTTATACTTCCAGATCAAAATGGCTTCCTGTCTAAGCCAGATTAAAAACAATATGAGAATGATTTAAATACACTGGAATACTGGAATATACATCCTGGAAAGTAAATAGCGGTTGCTTCTCCTGGATATGCAGAAAGCATTTGATAATGTAAATTGGCAATTTATGTTGTTACAACTAAAATTTATGGACTTTGATGAGATGTGATTAAGGCAATAAATCATGAGCAAATGGTAAAAGTGATGGTAAATTGAGATATGACAGAGTATATTAATATAAAAAAGACACAAGAGAAGGATGTCCGTTATCCCCTTTACTATTTCTATTAACATTGGAAGTGTTAAATAAAAGTATTAGACAAGATAAAGAAATTAAGGCTATGGAAAGGAAGAGTATAAGTTAAAGGCATTTGCAGATGATTCGGTTTTTATTCTGGAAGATCCGCAAGAAACTGGACTTAAACTAATTAAAAAAATAGAAGTATATGGGGAAGTAACAGGATTGAAAATAAAGATAAAACTAAAATATTGGGTAAAAATATTACAAATACGCAAAAAGAACTAACGAAGAAAGTAGGCATACAGATACCATATTTTTCGGAGTATAAGATGCACCTGATTATAAGACGAACCTAGATTTTGGAAGAGGATAAGAAGAAAAAAACTTTTTGACTGTTGAGAGGGAATACAAGATGTGGGGAGGGGTTGGGAGGCCAAAAATGGCCCAATTTTAGTTGTTTTTCACCTGTTTTTTGGCCTCCCGCACATCTTGTATTCCCTCTCTCCAGCCCCCAAAAGCATTTTGTAGGCTTCCAGAAACCTGTGCTTGGCTCGTTTTTACCAAAAAATGGTGCATTTTTTGACCATTTTTTTGGTGAAAACGAGCCATGCGGCGGTTTCTGGAGACCTGAAAAAAGGCCTCTTGATGCAGGGGAGTGGTAATACAAGATGCATGGGGGGCTTGGGAGGCCAAAAACGGCTGTATTCAGTGTATAAGACGCACCACAATTTCACCCACTTGAAGGGGAAGGGGAAGTGCATCTTATATGCCAAAAAATACGGTAGTTAAGAAAATTAAATATTTAAGAATTCAATTAACGGCAAGGTGAATAATGATTAAAGAAGGTAATTATTATAAACTGGCATAACAAATTAAAACTGATCTGAAAAATCTGCAATTGTCATTGATGGGAAGAATATCCACCAGAAAAATGAATATCTTGCCAAGTTTATTATATGTCAAGCTTAAAAGGACATTTGGGATTGAGGGCTTTTCGTTTTTTTCTATTAGCCATTGCTTTGCATATTATACTTGACCTTTTAGCTTTGACATTTTTTTCCTGCAAGGCCAACAGGTTGGAGGAGTGGAGGTTAATAGAACCGACTGAGGGCTGTTATCTAGTTTGCATTCTTTTAACATATTTCTCATGGGAAAGTTTCTCTAGGATGTGAACACCTGCAAGGGGAAGTCCTGGAAAGAATGTTGGAACTTTCTTTGAAGGGGTTGGTGAGAATTTAACATGTGATAATTAGTGGGGTGGAATTTTCAGTTTTACTTGGGTGGAGAAAGCCCAGGAATTTTAGATTCAGGATTTCTCCAGATTGTACCAGTACAATGTCTTCAATAAAATCTTATTCTATAGACTTTTGTTTCTTTGGAATTCTGATTGCATTGCTGATGTTGTGTGGAATCCTGACATTATACTTATTTCAAACAATACCAATAAAATTGGAAAAAAACATTTTGAAGAATAAATAAAGCAATATTAAAATTTATTTGACAAGGGAAAAAAAAAAGGATAAGTTTGAAAATTCTGAATTTTGCAAGATTCTAAAAATAGCGGGGGTCTTGGGCTACCAGATTGGGAATTGTACTACCAGGCTTCGATGCTTACTTGGGTGAAAGAATGGATTGGCTTGAGGAATAAAAGACCATTGACATTGGAGGGACATGATCTCCATTTGGGCTGGCATGCTTTTTTATGGTATAGGAATAAAATACCATATTTTCAGTGTATAAGATGCACTTTTCCACCCCCTAAAAGTGGGTGAAAATTGTGGTGCGTCTTATACATTGAATACAACCATCAAAAACATTCCCCCAGTCCCCAGAGGCATTTTGCAGGGCTTCAGAAGCCTCCTCGGCACTTATTTTTGCCCAAAAAATGGACAAAAATGGCCTGGTTTTTGGCAAAAATGAGCCCTATAGAGACTTTTGGAGCCCTGCAAAATGCCTCTGGGGGCTGGGGGAGGGAATACAAGACACCCCGAGGGGGTTGGGAGGCTAAAAATGGCCTGTTTTTCATCCGTTTTTTTGGCCTTCCAATCCCCTCCTCTGGTGTCTTATATTCCCTCTCCCTTGCCCTCAGAGGCAATAATCTTCATTATTCTCTTTCACTCTTCTTGTTTTCTTCCCAGAATCATTCAGCTTTTATAGCCTTCCAACATTTCCAGTTTTGCGTATTTTCTGTCATCAATTGCCCATTTTTTAAATAAAGGGGTTTTTTTTCATTTTGATAAATTTGTAGATCCTACCTATGTCTGCAAGCACTACTGTGAGGAGATGATATCTCATTTTTTTCTCATAATGATTGTAATTGTAAAGTTTGGTTAATTAGCTGTATATTTACCAAATTTCCCAGATTTGTGGTAGCAGTATGATATGTAAGCTATAGACAGCATAATAGTTGGAATAAGAAGAAAATGGACATGGGGTACAAGCACCTCTTTAGATAATTATATCAGTTTTGAATGCATTCTCTTTTATAACATTAGCTAATTTTGCCGAGGTTTAATAGGCAAACCACTCATCCTTTCCAAATACAACTTTTTTTTCTTATTTTCATCTTCCAAAATTTAGGTGCCTCCTATACTCCGGTGCGTCTTATACACCGAAAAATATGGTACATAGCTATTTCCAAAGGCATTATTTAGGAATGTATTATTATTAATATGGGAGAAAATCAAAGAACAACACTATTTAAAAATACCAATCTGGCTCTCTACAATGGAGGCATTGATTTACCCAAATGTTATTGATATGGAGAATATTAGAAGACATCAAGATATTTTGAATGCAAAGGGGGGGACTTAAAACCAAACAGGAACTATGTGATCAAGAGATTGAGATGATATGGTGGCCATATCTGCATATACAATTTAGATATGAAAAGAATGTCAAAATGTATGATTTCCACAAAGAACTAACAGAAATAGATCAGTTGTTAACAGGGACAGATGAGAAATTAATAGTTATTTACTAAGTATTAAGATGGAAGATGAACAAGTAAAAGAGACAATGATAGTATGGGCTAAAATTTTTGGTTATCTGATTGAGTTAGATAAATGATAGAAACGATGGGATAGAAACTATAAATTAACAATATCTACTTGAGCACAAAGAAAATATTTATAAAATGTTTTATAAATGGCATTTTCCACCTTCAAGGTTAGCAAAGATGTTTAAGGATAGATTGGCAAAATGTTGGAAATGCCATGAGACACCCAGCTCATATTGTCATATGTGGTGGACATGTCAGAAAGTGAAAAAATATTGGACAAAAATTCATACATGGCTGCAGAAAATGATAAAATAGCATTTTGATTTGAAACCAGTTATATTTTTATTGGGCACGTTACCAGATAAATGTAATAAAGGGAATGCATATTTGATTTTGCATGTATTGACTGCAACCAGAATTGTGTTTGTGCAACAATGGAAAAGTGGAGAGATCCCAATGGATGAAAATGTAATAAAAAAAATATTAGAATGTGCAGAAATGGATAGGCTAACCACTGACTACTTTTTGACTTGGGATTTATTTTATCAATGACTAGCTGAAAAAAACAGGAGCTAGAAACAGAGAAATATATAGGAAGGATCAGTGATATGAGGAAGGCATATTGAATTGATTTAGTAAATAATAATAATATTATTACCAACATTACTGTAATTAATATCAATGTAACGAATATTGTTGTAAACATTTTGATTATTTTCTAAAACTATTTGTATTTAGACAACACGCTGTTCAATTGAAATTGGAATTCTTACATTATAAAATAAAAATTTGAAACAAAAAAGTAAAGAATGTAGTCTCAAAATATGGCAAGTGCACTTATAATGATAATCAAATAGGCAGTGAAAGAAACTCTGGAGATACCGGTCATTTGTCCATTTCCCTTTGGTCTTGCAACATAGCAAAGGCTGATTTTTTTCATTTCGTATATGAGAATGAATTTTAGTTCTGATCTAATTTTATGAAGAACGTGACAGTATAAACATAATTAAAGGAGGTAGAAGAATATGCAGACAAGCAGAGCAAAAAAAAGTGAACTAAAATTGCACCAATATTGGAAGAGAAGCTATACATGAGAACTCCCTCAACTACAACTGTTTTTCTTACTAGGGAATTGAATAAACAAAACTCCATAGTCGGGTGAAAGCAGAAACCAAAAAAAGCAACCCAAAACAGAGTAGCAACAGAAAAACTGCTGGCTTCAGAAGCATCTTGAACAGATTGCCCATTACATCAGAGCAGAAAGATGGAGAGGTCTCGTTCAGGATGCTGAGGTATGAAGGCAGCTGATGCCTCTGGCAAAGCGTAGGAGGCAGGCAATAACAGGGAGCAAACATCCAACAGGCTTCTACAGATTGGGACAAGATTCTCGGTGATAGGGAGGGAGGGAAACTAATTATCGCCAGCCTTTCAATCTTGTTGTTTACTTATTAACGGGCTCTGTGTTTCAGCTCTACCAGAGGTTGCACACTATGTTTATTTGCTATCAGGCAACCTAAAATGTGGGAGCATTTTTAATCTAGGTTATATACAATTTTAATTAGTTAGAGGACCATACTTAGATCACAATGCAAGGAAAAGCTTTTTTGTTACAATGATCACTTTATTGTACAATCTACTTCCCAATGCATCCCATAACACATACTTTCACATCATAGATTCTTGTTTCACTCCCTCTTATTTTTCTTCATTTATTTCCACAATTTCCTCTATTTTCTCTATTTGTGTTAATCCTTTCCCAATACTTTTTTCCCACTGTTGTTCAGTCATTTGGTTATTTCCAACTTTTTAGGCCCCAAGAGTATCCATTCACCAAGACTATCTGTCATAAATTGCTTCTCTGAATTCTTGTTAGTTTCTGCTTGTATCATCAGTAAATGTATGTAGCTGCCTTATTGCCTATCAATTTTTTATTTTTGTCTTCAATTTTTCTAGAGTCTTCTCCCATGATATTTAACTTCACATTATATTCAAAATATCTAATCTTTAACATGAGTGCTCCAATGGACAGACTAGATTTATTTAGTTTTGATTTATATTATTGCATCCAAGATATTCTCAGCATTTTTCCGTATCACTTTAACTCAAAGATCTAACAAGTTCTTCATTTAGTTATTCTGATGATTTATGTTTCATAACCATATGTTACATCTAGAGAAACCACAGCCTTGACAATATGTACCTTTCCTCATTACTCTGCTTATATGTGTATCTCCAAATCTAATCTCCCATTTATTGATCTCTTGCATCCCAGCAAGATAAATGATAACAAGGAGTCCAAAATTTCCTAACAGTCTCTAGCTTTCTGACTTTTGTTAATTCTCTTCAACTTCTGTCTTCATATGTCATGTAGGAACAGCAGTGCAAAAATCAATAAAAATCATGGGAGAAAAAAAAATCATTCTAGGAAATGCTGATAAGCATTCACACTATTGTACTACAATCTGAACCAAATGTAGACATTATGTGAGCAATTGCATCTCAGGAATATTAGCAAACAGGCTGTATGATGGGAAATGGCTAAGTGAATGAGGTACCTTCAGGAAATCACATCAGTTGCAGAATATAACAACCACAAATATTTAAAGAATAAGTACGGTAGATGCTAGCTCTCCTGCTTGGGGGGAAGGGGCGGGCAGCATGTAAAAGTCATGAACTTTCCCTGGTTGTGGGAAGTTTGAATGCAAATCTAGAGCTCCATAAAAAATTTCTGTCACATTGCAGTAATTGTTAATATAAAAGAAAGGAAGAATAAGCAATACCTACAGAACAATATTAAACTGAATTAAATTTAACTTGTCTCCTGTTTCTCCCTAGTTTTTTCCTTGGGCACCTAGTTTGCCACACAAAACACCAAGCTTAATCCTACTAATAATTTACCTCATCAATTTTGTTGCCCACCAGCATCTTCACAACATTTTTCTTGGTATAGATCTCTAGCTCCTGTAGCCAGCTTTCCAGACCCAGAAACGTCTCTCTCCTGGTAACATCATAAACTGCATATTGGTGCAAACCAAACAGATGCCTTGTGTTTACATAGGAGAGCATTTTCAATAAGCACAAAAAAAAGAGAAAAGATTGATACGCTTCTAGTCAAATGATCACCCTTAGCTTGAGAGCTTCATAACATCTGGAAGGATCTAGACAAAAGGAAGGCTTTTGTGATAGTCCATGCAGAAGTTAGCCCAGATGATGTATAATAGAAAAGGTAAGCATTCTAATACCTCCCAAACACTTTAGCCTTCAAGTGCCATCATGTTATTGATTATTGATCATGTCTAATGGCAAATAAAGATGATAGCTCTGACTGAATACATTTGAAGGACACCAGATTTCTTGTCTGTTATTCTTGGAGTAAAGAGAAAAATCTCAAAATCATCCCTAAATTCAGAAGGAAAATGGAAGATCCTGGCCTCATTTACCTATGTGATGAGAGCATGTGCCCCTTGCATCTTCATCCTATCTATGCCAGTCCTCTTCCAATATTGCCCCTGGCCATCAAGCATGCTTCTGCTTGGCAGCCATCTATGCTAGAAAGTTATTCTGCATTTTAATATTTCCCCCCTTATTGTAGGGATAAAAAGCAGCAGCTTGTAGATACTATAGCACAGGTTAAATACAGTATACCAATGTTGAGAGCCAGCCAGCCTTTCTTCCCAGAGTGCAATAGTGAAATAGGGGACTGCTGTGAATTTGCTTCTGAAATTCATAAGCGGAATGTGAGTTCTCAAGGCTTTTCCCATGATTTATTATTTCTTGTGTGGTTTCCCTCTCTCTCTTTCTCTCTCTCTCTCTCTAAGTGGCACTTCTGCTCCAATTCAATTTCTCCAGCATTCAAAGGGCAGTATTTTATATCTGAACAGAGGTGAATTCCCCATGGTGAATGCAATGGAATTGCAATTATTGCACCAAATAGGGTTTTGGGTTATGAAGGCCACATCTATTGCATGTAATTAATGTCAAGCCATACGGAAATTGTCCCCACGTGACAAAAACACTTTGGGAACATAGCAAAATATTCTGAAGGGGAAATGGAGGATGGGGCTATTATAACCATGTTAAAATACTCTTCAGGGTTTAGTTTAACTAGGACCAAAGCTTGAAAGACTCAAATGCTTTACATCTCCATCTGCATCAATAGAAATATCTTATAAATCAAACTAAGAAGACTTTGGCTTTCATATTTGAAATATTTTAAGTAACATGAAACTCTGCTGAAAAACAATCATTGCCAACAAACAAGTCAGTAGCCTAGGAGCAAACACCATCAATTGTTCTTCAGAGGCTATTGTGCCAGCTACCCTGAGAGGAATAGATGTACTTCCATTTACCTCTACCCTTAATGTGTTTGGCTTCTGAAAGGTTGATTATGTTTGTGCTATGACTACCACCTACCTAAAATTATACCTTGAGCACCTCGATAATAGCTTGGAGTCAATGTTCGAAATCTTTCCTGCCCTGCTGTGTCCTGCGAAAGAAAAACAAAGGATTTTTTAAAGAATAATTTAAAACTTTTTAAAAAAGTTAAGTTTTACAAAAAGTAAACTGCCTTCAGGATGGCTAACATATGTGCTCAAGATTGGGAGGCCCCTAAAGCTGAAATCTAAAGTCATAAATCTGCCATCATGAACTCTAGGTTTTTACTATAAAACAGTAATTTTTTAGGCTTGACAACAAAACACATGTTTACGAGAAGAAATCTAGTATGTGAAGAAGCAAGACAACTTGATTGAGATATATATTATGTAAGATTGCATATGGTGTTTTCCTCTGCATATTCTCCACAGTTTCAGTTCCAAATATGAACGTGCATAGCTATGAAATGCATACAATAGCCTATATATTGGGAAGACAAGCTCCTGGCTTCAAGATTTGCATTTGATGCCAGGGGACAGAGTTAAGGACTGCCCAGTTTGTTCTGCACATAGACAAATTTGTATACATTTTCTATTCCCCTTTGAGATCTCAAAGCTTCAAAGTCTTAGACTCCTCTCAGCATACCAATCAAAGGCTCCAAAGTCCTGATTTTTAGAGAATTCTATGGCCACTGAATTTACAAGAAAAATGCTGGGACTACTGTGTTTATAGCTGTCCCAACTTCTTCTTGCAAGACTCTGTAGCCATAGGGTTGTATACTGAAAGGACTCTATGGTCATACAGCCTTGGCCCTTGCAAGAAATTCGCAGAAACTGTATCGTAGGGAAAGAGCAGCAGAATCAGTTATGTAACACTGATTATTTAAGTAACCCAAATTCATACCTGTGCACACATCCTCAACAGCCATCAAGAATTGAGAAGCATAGGAAAATCCACCAGGGGTTTGAATAATTAGACAAACAATCAAAGAGTCTTAGTGGAAAAATTGTAATAGAATAATGCAGATTCTGTATTTCTCCAAAGTTGGATTTGCACAATATCAATAGGCTACTATTGATTTTAAAAAATTATCAGTCTCCCACTCGAAGCAGAGGGCAAGTATGAGAAGACGTTATATGAGTATGAGTCACTGCAGTACCAGAATTTAAGATTAGATAAATGCCTACTGTTGCTTCTGTTTGAAGATATAACTATCTTCCAGGTAAAAGTACATGGTTATGGATTGGGGGGATAATTCCATTGCCACTAACAAGGCAGCAAACATCACTGCCCAAATGGTTTACTGTTTCCTTAGCTGAGAGGGGCAGCTGTGCTCCCACTGAATTCCAGTTCACCCACCTCTCAACTCCTACTTTTCTTCCTTAGCATCAATTGTATGCCAGCATCAGTTGCTTTGGGAGAACTGAACCGATTTATTTATTTTGGAGAGGAAAGAGATGTTTTGATGAGAATCTGGGTGCAGAACAAGACAGTTAAGCCCCATTGACTGGCAATTTTCTGCTCACCTGCAGACCTAAAGGGCAGCACTGATTGGCTGGTAGTTCACTGCATGTAAACATGCTCCAACCTTGTAATGTTCCAATTTCTGAAAAGGTCTGAAAAGATCAGAATGACTCAGAATAACAGAAAGTGCACTATGAATTGGAATCTGAAGGATATGAGGGTGGGAAAACTGGTCATCTCTATGTATGTTGTGCAACACCAATGACAGTTTCAGAAATATGTATTCATAGCATAGATCAAAAGAATATTGCTTTTTCATACTTCTTTCTTTCTCTTTTATTTTCTTCCTTCCTTCCTTCCCCCCCACTCCCCTCTCCTGCCCGCACTTGCCTTGCCCTCCCTCTCCCTCTCTTCCCATCTCCTCTCATTCCTTTTCTTTCTTTAGAAAGACATTATTTTCCTGGATTGGAAAGGGAGACCTTGCGGCTTACCCATATGGCTAGCTGAAGGGGAAAATTCCCAACCACCATCTTCTTCACTTTAAAATCAACACCTGATAACCAAACAGAAAGACACAGGATCAGCAAAATACACCAAGCCATCTGTCCCTATCATGAGAGCAACACTGTGCCAACTGACCAGTTACTTGACAATAATAGAGTCAATGGTCTAACAGTAATAGAGCAAACAAATAGAAAGTAATACAGCATTAGGCATTACCTGCAGTTTTAGCAAGATCCCCAATTCTCAGTAATAACTGGGGGCATTCTTAGAAAACAGAGTATTGGAAAACTGCAGTCCTTGTTTGCTTCATTTAATTCATAAATTTTAAAATTAAACATCTTTTTCTAAGACTGCTTCAGGAGCTCAAATAAACCCCGGAGGCCATCTTAGAAAAAACCATAAAAGATTGATGCTATTGCTTTGTTTGGAAGCATGCTCTGAATGAATTATTTGTGATTGGCTACACCTACCAGAGCTAGTATTTTGTAAGAATGTCTAAAATACATTCTCAATGTTCCATGTTGTCCATTGGCTCAATAAGGCTGGAAACCCCTGGGCTAAGCTGTCAATGTTAGTTTTCAGAAAAAACATAGCAAGCCAAACCAAATAAAACCATACTGTGGCTTTGTGGTAAAATACTGTATGGATCCTGCCAAAGAAATAATGAAGAATCAGAACAGCAATCTAAGCATGCCTGGAAAGTAGCAGATTAGAAAAGGCTGGTGCAGGGCATTTTAGACCAGATCTTTAGAGGAAATTCTTATCTAATTCATACACTTTGTCAAACATGGATTAAATGCAATTAAAGAAAAGTGGCATAAATATATTTTGTTACTATACTTTGTGCAAATTTATTCACCCAAATCCTGATCTATTCCAATGTATATGTTTCTTCTGAAAATCTATAGTTAATTCCTTTTCAGCCACTAAACACAGATTACAGGTAGTCCACAACATGCAACTATACTGGAATCTGCCTATTGTGGCCATATGCTTTAATGGTCATAAAACAATCACGTTTGACCCAATTTTATGTCTCTTTATGTCCCTGTGGTGACCATTAAATTAATCACCACTGTGCTGCAAATTATAAATTCAGTCACATGGCTGGCGAAGGGCCTGACTGTGGGAACTGTGGGAGTGATAAGCTTGCTCTGTCTTATGAAAAAACTATGTATGTGCCTGGAACACAATAGCCGGCAGCAGTACAAGGAGATAGGATGTATTGATCATTAACCGCGGGCATTATATGCTTACTAAGCGAAGCTCAAAGTGCACAATGAGAGATGCAAATTGTCTTGGGCATGCCCTCTGTGTCTGCTGGGGTTGCCTTACCTGCAATGTAAATGTAACCCATCCCTTGTTACACCCTTTGCTACGCCTTCTGATTACTTGCTAATAAAAGAGTGCCACGTAGTCAACTCTGTGATCCCAAGATACCATGCTTGTGTGTCTTACTTTCATGAGAGACCACCACAGCAACTTCGAATCCATGTCATAAGTCACCTTTTTTGGGGTTGTTCGTACCTGCAAATGGTCCCTAAACAACCAACCATAGATCAAGTACTACCTGTATACTGACATCACAAGCTAATTTAAAGAGGTGGTTAATCAACAGAAAATGCTGCCTCACAATTATTTATAGTTGTTCGACAATTTTTGGGTACAAATTTCAATTTTTGGAACTGTAGCTATTTCACGTTTGGGCAACATAGCATGCATCAAAACTTGGTTAAAAGACCAAATATGAGGAAGACTAAAATTGTGTATGCGTATGTGTCTTTAACTAAGAATGTACAGCTTGGCTATCAAAATAGGTGACTGCAATAGTCAATTCTGATTTCCACCCTCTTCTATTTCCCATATATGAAGAGGCAGTATTGCTCACCAATAGTTGGACTGAGGTATGGCTCAAATGTATCTTCAGCAAATCTCAGCAAAAGGCTACAGGAACAGACAAAAGAGGAAAAAATAGTAAATTACAAGGAACATCTATCTGCCTTTTTCTCTGGAAGAAAGTTCTCCACTGCCTTCCCTGTGACCCTGCCCATTCACCTGGATTTCCCCACTGCGCTGTCTCCAATCAACAATAGCTTCAGAGTTGGCAGTGATGCAGTATCTTTTCGTGCCATGGTGAGCTTTATTAGCAGATGCACAGGGAATTTAGCAGAATGAAAACAAGAGTGCCATCTTAACATCCAAGCCAAGAAAGCTAGAATGAAAGAGAAGAGGAAGAGTCAGAGGATAATTTGCTGTCACTAGTCCCTCAACTCTTCCTCCAGCAGAAAAGATGAATTACAGTCCAGGAAGACAAAACTGGAATTTGAGAAGACATATTTGCAAATTTAAAAATGTATGGCTCTGAAGAAATCTATGCGACAAGACAAAGAAGATAAAGGAGTCCCAGAAGATCTTATTCTGACTGTACGGGACAAAGGCTCATCTCTTTTTTTAAGGGCCATTGAGCCAGGGATGTCAGAAGACATTTCCATGGTCATGTAGCCATTATAATATCATGGAGCATCCTTCCCACTAGTGCCTATGTACTGTAATCTATTTGCATGATTTCGAATTTGCATGATGTTGGCAGGAACAAAGGTGAGGACGCAATGCCTGGATCTCGAATCTAGGTTGTTTGCTTTTTCCAGTTGACAAGCCCAGTGTCTTAACCATTGAACCATCATGTCACACACACCCCCAAAATGAAGAGAAATCAAAATCTATGACAATATTTGAATGAACTAAAGATTAAGAGCATTAGAAGAAAAAATATATCAAGTTGGTTGATCAAGGTTAAAATAAGATTGCTATTTTTTGGCAACTCTTTCTGGACTTTCTGCTGACATCAAGACTGAAAAGATTATGTTTTATAGATTTGTTTATAGATAAGATCTTGATTATGTGATGTATATTTATAACCTTACAAGGGTGTGAAGAATCATTAAATTTGTTTATAATTCTTGTGATGAAGGTTGGAAATCACATCTTTATATATTTATTTTCTCTTTCATTATTAAATTATTTTTATCTTTTAATGCATTTTTTGCTTTTTATTCTTTTTCTTTATATTTAAATTGTATAATCAAAATTCTTAATAAATATATATATATGCGCGCACGCACACACACACACATAGATGATCCTCGATTTACAACCATTCATTTGTTGACATTTTAAAGTACAACAGCACTGAAAAAAAATGCCATGATTGTTTTTCACATGCCTGTTGCAGCATCCCCATAATCACATTCAGAATTCAGGCACTTTGCAACTAGCATGTATTTATGACAGTTGCACTGTATTGGGATCATGTGATTATCATTTCTAATCATTTCCAGACAGCTTCCAACAAGCAAAGTCAATGGGGAAGCCAAACTCGCTTAATGACCTCATGATTCACTTAAGAACTAAAGTTATTTGCTTAAGAATGATGGCTAAAGGTCGTAAAATGGGGCAAAATTCACTTAGCAAAGGAAATGTTGGGCTCAATTCTGGTTGTAAGTTGAAAACTCTGGGGGTCTGCTTTGTAGGAGCGATGAAAAATTATTCCTTGAGGATATGCTTTGCAGTCACCAATTTGTAAAAATAAATCAAACTTTGAGTATTATTATTATATTAATAATGATATTATTATATTAATATATTAGCCTCTTACTTTGAAAAGGAAAAAATGAATTCAATACAGAGAAATGTATATGGATATTGAATCTACTTGTAAACTATGATTGTCTGAACTAATTGCAATTTATTGATGAAACCATTGTTAAGCAAATTAATGGGATACTTTGTGAACACAGCTATTATTTTCACACTAATCTACACAAAAGAATACTACAAAGAAAATGAAAGAGAAGGAAGAACCATATAGGTCATTTGCAGCTCCGGGAAGAAAGAAAGGAAATAAATTTAAGAAAGAAATACATTTTTAGGAAGCAAGTTCCCCTGAAAACAAATAACTTCCACTGCCACTTAAATTCAAGTTAAACAGCTGCAATGCATAAAACTATGTATCACTCAAGTATAGTCCAGTCTAATGGGTCATGTGAAAACTGGCTGTGGAATTGGTGTATGTTCATTGTATTGTACATATTCAGAAAATTGGGTTATCTAAGTGAAAAATGTAAAATCTGCTGAATTTTGTACAGTTTATTTACATATAATTGGAACATCTCATAATTTTGCAATGGCCCTTCTAAAAATGAGAACAATAGGTAGCCAAAAAAACAGAACATGGCTTGTCCAGTAAGATCAAGAATGGGTGGAATTTCTATGATATACATGACCTTCGATTTTGGGGGGAAACAATGTGGAATAAGGGTCTCTTTCATCTAGGGTGAGATGCCATTTCTCTGGCACAAGAGAAGCATCAGACAAAACGTTTGAACTTTTGTTTCAACAGCCCTGATTACCTTTACACACCGGAAACTAGAGTTTCCCTCCAAAATCGATCCCAAGCACCTGTAGCATTAAATGGTAAACATAAGAACAAATTAATCTGGAGCGTGCAACATACACATCGGCAACCTGCGTGGGTCTTTCCCCAGACAGATACTATGGGCCTCTGAACTGGTGCTCTGAGTCATTAGAGTCTCGCCTCTAAATATGTAATTTGGTGCGATAGAAAGCCCCACCACCACCACCACCAAGGACAAAAGGAAAGCAAGCAAGCCCCCACTCTCCCCAGGAAAAAGACCGCACGATCTCTTTAGGACGGCCAGGCTTTGAGGGCGGAGCCCCTAAGGCACACGAGTCTTAGCTCAGCGCCATTCCCTCCTGGCCAGTTTGGGAGTTGCCGGCCGTGCACCAGCTGATCGCGGCCCCTCCTATCAGGCAGGACCCAGGGAAAAGAGCGTGGAGGCGGCCCTGCCCATATCGGCGGGGCGAACGAGCCATGTCAGAGTTCCAGATTTCGGTGGAAGAGCTCAACGACCTGCTGGCCAACGGCAGTGGCTGTTACAGCCTCCCCAGCGCGCACAGCAACGAAGTGGCGCCCCGCATCCACGTGGGCAACGCGTGAGTTTCTCCCCCCACCCCCGCCTCCGTGCACGGGGGGAATACCCCACCCGGCTGCAGGCGGTAGGCCTGGGAACTGGCCAAAGACCGGAGTGAGTAGGAGGCGGCATAGTGAGTGTGAGGGTCTTTTATTTACTAGGCAGGCGGCCGGGCGAGGAAACAGCCAGCTGGCTAGATGCTGGAAAGTCTAGGTGTAAAAGGTACGCCTCTTCGTGATCGCCGGGTGTTGGCCTAGTAGTAGTGCTACTAGCAATTCTCAGTCGCCTTTAGTTAACTAAATTTAAGTCCTTCTTCGAATCTTGCCAGCAAGTGTGTTCCAGTTCAGATATGTGGACAGTTCCATCATCCTGGGGCCATGCTGGACTACTAGATAATGGGGATTGGAGGCTAACTTGTCTGGAGGATACCTGACAGTAGAAGCTTGGATTAAATACATGCACTTAAATATAAGTCACCCATTCCTTGCCCTGTGTTTGTTTGTTCAGTTTATATGGCTTCCCACACTGGTGGCTAAAAATGCTCCCATTCTCTGGTGCTATACAAAGTGGGTCATGGAAGGGTGGGACTGAGTTTAAAATTTGGTACTGCCTGATTTGGAAGCTCACTTCATGTCATTCTTCTCCAGCATGTTGTCCTCCACCTATGATTGGGCTATGAGTTCAGAATTGCTGTTTGGAGAGGTACCAAGTTGTGGGAAGATATTCTAATCTATACAATCCTTTTGGGGTCTAAATATGAAATTAATTATGCAGAATTAACCCATGGGTCCTAGGTCTGGTCTTTGAACATTTTCCCAACACTTATTGTGTTGTTAGCTGGGAGTTGCCAGCATGGTGGAGTCTACAGAGAGAATAAAAGGAGCTAGATGATATCACATTCATGGTTACATCATCATGCAGATGTCATAACTTTTGCATTTGGTAATTTAGAATAGAATAGAATTATTTATTGGCCAAGTGTGATTGGACACACAAGGAATTTGTCTTCGGTGCATATACTCTCAGTGTACATTAAA
>JAEANM010000383.1:0-37298 GCA_017656035.1 Myanophis thanlyinensis | reverse complement strand
CATACACATACACACACACAAATGATATGTGGACATTATAAGAGATAAAATATTAAATTAATGTAAAACATAATAAAATTGCTAAAATATAGCACCACAGAATCACAATGGGAGAGATGTTATAATTAATATCTAAGGAAGCTAACCAACTAACTACTTATGTTGCTGCAAAGAAATCCTCACAGCTGCCTTGAAAATTTCCTTTTATATACATACATACCTACATACACACACACACACACACAATTTCATTTTATATAAAAAAGGTAAAACAAAATCCTTTAAAAAAAAAGACAAAACACACACACAACACCCCCCCCCCCCAAGATATTGCCTTGAAATTTCTTGAGGAAACAGAGGTACAGGATAAAAGATAAATTCATGTGTGGTCTCCGGGTGCTCTCTTTTGTATTCATCCATACTGTAAATAAAGGATTGCTATCATCTGACTTAAGAATTCAGTCAAAACAAAGAGATCTAAGTATCCATCTCTATGATCTTCAATGACAGGTATTTTGAATTCTGACAGGTCTCCCTCAGTTTAGCAGTCTCAAACATGGTAAAAATTTCCTGATTTAATGATATGCATATCGTCCAAAGATATGATGTACCAACTATCAATTATTTATTTATTATTTATTCATTTATGTATTGTTTACTTATTTATAAAATGTATTGGCCGCCAATCAAGGTAACTCTGAGCAGCTTACAATCATAAAGGATAAAAACTATATCAACTAAAAAACAAATAAGTTAATACAAAAAGTCAAACACTGTGCCCAGTTAAAAAATGGGAAGGATGGAGCAGGATGATGGGGTGGGATCTGTTGTTAATCCATCAACCACCTCCATTGTGATGCTCCCCCATTGGAGCAAAAACAATAGCACTTATATACCACTTCACAGTGCTTTACAGCACTCTCTGAGTGGTTTACAATGTCAACATTTTGCCCCCAACAATCTGGCTCCTCATTTTACTGATTCTGGATTGATGGAAGGCTGAATCAACCTTGATTCAGTCAGGATCAAACTCTTGATGCTCCCAACTAACTGGCAGAGCCAGATCTTTAGAATCTTATGGAAAGTTAGCTGACCTCAGTTCAGGTGGAAAGATGTTCCAAAGGGCAGATACAATGGTAGAGAAGACTCTTGTTCTGGACCCCCACTAGTCAGAATAATTGGGCCCATGGGGTACACAGCATGCTTCCTCTTTCAGCATGAGCGCATTCACAATGGGATGATACAGTTACTCAAGTAGCCTGAGGCTTTAAAGATGATTACTAACACCTTGAATTGCACATGGAAGGAGACCAGCAGCCAATGCAGCTCACAGAGCAGTAGTGTTAAATGGACATTCTTGGGGCTGCAAGAAGTGCCCATCTTAAAATGACTAGGCCTCAAAGACTGAGCACAGGGACTCCTGATCAAGGAAAGATTATAACTGTTAATCTGAAGTTGTATAAAGGTTATCCTAACCATAACTGCCATCTGTTCTTTGAACACATGTTCTTCCACCACCACCCCGGTTGCAGACTGGCTCCATTTGGGGTAGTGACACATTTGTGTATATAATAGTATTGCTGCAATTATAATACATAAAAACAAAGTTCCATGATTTTTTCGCAGATGTTTGTCCATCAATTTCAAAAGAAAAACCTCTGGTTTCAAATGAATATTACTATAATCTTTAAGATCCTCTGAAAAAGTGTTTCTAGAACATTCTAGCTTTTTTACATATTCACCAAATATGATAAAATGTCTCTTCATATTGTTCTCATTTGCAATATATATTTGAGGTGCCTTTATAAATTTTAGACAAGAACCTTGGTGACATATACCAACGATACATCATTTTGTAAACATTCTCTTTAAGGTTATTATAACACACAGTAAGGTAAATTTCAATTCTTTAAGCTGCACATCTTCCCATTGTTCCATTTGTAAATTTAACCAAATTTTTAGCCATTTTATCATTCATTGTTTCACTTTCTTCTATTTCAAATTTTAATTAAAGTTTATATATTTTGTCAATTACATGTTCAACACTGGTGCACAGTTTCTTACACTGTTCAAACCCATTAATTATTTTGTTTACTTTAAGCCTTTCTAATAATTGTACATGAAACCATTGGCAAGTATATCTTTCTGGTACCAGATTATCTCTTGATTTTATATTATATTCCCATTGAAAGAATGTTAGGATCTCACAATAAATTAAACGTTTGTGTTTATTTATCATTACTCATCTATAAAATGCTTTTTGTACTGAGAGCCATAAAGATGTTTTTGGATAGAATTTGGGTTTGTATCTATTCCAAATTTTCAATATGGTACATCTGACATTCATGCCTTAACATAATTATTTTGAAATATTATACAATTCATGTTGTATGTACTATGGCTGTCACTTTACCTTTTTCTCAATTTTAAAATTCATTTCGTTTATCAATTCTGTTTGATTTTTCATTTTCATATTTTTATGTGTTTATTAGTCTTAAACCCTGATGCACACATTCTTTTAATTTAGTTAATAGTATTTCAATTCCCTTTAAAGGATCTTCTAGAGTAGGGCTGCCAAACTCCCACCTCACAGGCCAGATGTGTCATGTACTGGCCACACCCCTGTCCAATTTAGCAAAGGGGGAAAAAGTCCCAATACATCACGCAATGCCTCCATGAAGACATGAATTTGACATCCCTGTTCTAGAACCAGCACTAAATTATCTGTGAAAGGTCTTAATTTATAGGAGAAAGATTAGCAGAACCAGGGAGCAGAATTAAAGACGATCAGCCTAGAATCCATATGTAGTCACCAATGCAGTAAGTTCAGCCCCACTTGATTTCCACAGAAATCCTTATTTAGCTCCAAGCAAGTGCTAACTATGTTGAGATGATTCCTGTACATAGGTTTTTATAAATAAATCAGTTTAACTGGACCTTCATATGTGGATCTAGTCCAGAGGTGAAATTCAGCAGGTTCTAGCAGGTTTGCTAGAACTGGTAGTCAATTTTCTAAGCAGTTTGGAGAACCAGTTGTTAAAATAAATCTTTTTTTGTTTTTTTCAACTTTACAGGGTTAATCCTGTAAGGAAGGCAGGGAAAAGACCATTCTGGTGTTGCTTCTAGCCTAATCTTTATGGCCCTACTTACAGAAACTTCCCAAGTCACATGACCCCCTCAGCCATGCCCATCGAGCCACGCCTACAGAAGAGGTAGTAAAAAAAATTGAATTCCACCACTGATCTAGTCTTTCATACCTGACAGTCTTGTTTGCAATCTTCATTCTTAGAATCTCTTCTTGTCTTATGTCTCTATTCAGTATTTGAAGAACCAAAATAAACAGGAGAAGGGACAATGGGAAACCTTGTATTACTCTTTTTTGTATTGCACATAGTTTTATTAAAGCTCCATTAATAATTACAAGTACTCAATTTACAATAGTTCATTTAATGATCGTTCAAAGTTACATCACTGAAAAAGTCATTTATGACGTTTTTCACATTTACAACCCACATTTTAGCATCCCCGTGATCATGTGATCAAAATCCAGATGCTTGGCAACTGACTTGTACTTATGATGACTGCAGTGTTGTGGGTCATGTGGTCACCTTCTGCTGCCTTCTGACAAGCAAAGTCAATGGGAAATCCAGATTCACTTAACAACTGTGTTACTAATTTAATAAGTGCAGTGATTCACTTACAAAACTCACTTAACAAATATCTCACTTAGCAATAGAAATTTTGGGCTCAATTGCGGTCATAGGTTGAGGACTACCTTATTTGTGATTTCTGTAAAAATAAATCAATTCATTTAAACTGAATATCATTGACATCATTGCAAATTATTTTATAGGATTTTATATGAATGTATGGTGTGATCTAATATTATTATTTTACATGTATTTTATCAATCTGAGATTCTTAAATAATAGACAACAGGATAAGGACAGTGGATTATATTGTCCTTTATTTTTTGGACCTGCCAATGCAAATAGAGAAGAAACATCCTTTTGATTTCTTCCCAAATACCTGTCAGGCACATTGTGGAGTTTAGCATCCCTCTATTGATCCATGAGACACAAAGTCAAATGAAGCCCCGACTCCATTGAGTTGTGCCCCTTTCTGAGTGAAAACAAATACACCACGTTGTCTTTAAATTATCATTTGTCTCTATGGAAATTGGATAACAACAGCCATCCAAACTGCATTGTTGTTTCTTAAGGCTCTGTGTTACATCTCGTTTTAAAATGAAGCACTGAGCAAATTCTCCCAGATATTTGAAGGAGGATAAAAAGAAGAGAGCAGCAATTCACAGTTTCTCCCCTTTCTCTGTCTTGATGAAAGAAACTGAGATGAGACATCCTGATTTGACAGATGATGATAATTAGTTAATGTGTCTTAAATGCTTTGAAGATCCAAACTATCACACGAAGAAGTCCTTACTAGTTTAGAAAAATGTGAGAAAAATACTATTTACAAATATTTGAAATATTTTTTTCTATTGAAGCAGGGAAGGAGAACAACTATGGGTGGCACATTAAAAGATAATTGCTGTGCAGATAATGTCCTTGTACTCAGGACAGGGAAATCAAAAATATGAGAAGACAGTTCCGTGCCAATTGAATGGCCCATCATGATGACAAAAACACAACTTCACTCATCAGAGGGGACAACACTAGATATGCCCATGTTCCCTGATCTCATCACAAAACCATCAGCTAGGGATCTTGATGTTTTCTTTCACATGAACTATTTCTCTCACATCAACCTGCAACTCCTAACAACTTCTATTAATATATTTCCCATATCAATAACCCATGGTGTGTTTAACCATGGTTTCTTAAATATGCCACTGTCTATAGCCATGATGGTGAACCTATGGCATGGGTGCCACAGGTGGCATGTAGAGCCATCTTGCTGGACACACAAGCTGTCCACCAACTTACCTCCAGCTGAGCATGCACAAGTAATTGCGCATGCACACATGTGCGATTGCAGAGACCCAGCTGAATTCCCATGTTTTCTCCATCCAAAGTAAAGTGAAAGTTTCTTCCCCTAAATCCATGATGGTGAACCTATGGCACATGTTCCCCAGTTGGCACGCAGAGCCATCTCTCCCAGCATGCCAGCCATCGCCCCAACTCACCAATTGCTCATACATGCGTGTGCGCGACTACGCATGAATGCAACTCCCACATGACTGTGTATTCATGTGTGATTCCCCGAACAACTGCGCAGGTGCATGTGACTGCCACACAACTGTGCATATGTGCTCATCTGCAGTGTACGCATGCTCAAAAGACACACGTATGGATTGTGCATGTGTAAAAAAAATGCACAAATTGCACACCTGCAGAAGCCGCACACGCTCACATTCAGCACTTGGTGCCGAAAATGTTTGCTGGTCCATAGGGTCTTCACAATATTCTAAACCAAATCAATTATATTATGACTTACAATTGTAAATAATTTATATATTTTCAAGCAAGAATATAATACAAGCAAACATGAGAGTTCTTATATTAATGATGTCCCAATTAAATGATACCTTTCCTAGAGAAACTCAGCTGATGCTTACCTTATTGTCTCCTAGGCTCAGATATGACATCTTTATTCATTTTGGCATTTTAAATTAAGGTGATGTTTTAGATTTGGAAAAAAGGATGCTAGATTTTAAACATTTAAATGGGAATAATTAATTATAAGCCTTTATTAGTTAATCCTGCTTTTTAAATTAATCTTACTGCAGGGGATCTGTAAAGAGAGCTTTAAAAATTAATAATGATTTCTGTTTTTTCAAAAGCACTCACTCTTTTTTGAGCCGCATCTACTTTTTGGATCT
Source organism: Myanophis thanlyinensis (assembly GCA_017656035.1). Taxonomy (NCBI): domain Eukaryota; kingdom Metazoa; phylum Chordata; class Lepidosauria; order Squamata; family Homalopsidae; genus Myanophis; species Myanophis thanlyinensis. The sequence continues at coordinate 31,456 of JAEANM010000383.1, read as the reverse complement.
TGCTCATCACATTTGGAATGCAGTTCCATGTCTTTAAAAATTGCATACAGTCCTAAGTCACACAGAAGCTGCACGCTCTGTTTTAAACACTATAATTCATTCTATCCAAGGTATTCTCTGAATTAATTAAAACAATGTTTTAATGAATTATATTGTGTTTCAGGGTATATTTTAATTATACAGCTTTATCTTATTGCAACATAGTAACATTTTCTGGGATAATTTATATTAAAGAAACCAAAGGAAACAAACAAACATCCTACCAAAATGTCAAGCAGGATAATCTTCTACAAATGGAATTCAAGCTTTAGCAAAGCTGGGACAAGGTTTTTTTTTTTTTTCCAATCCTGCACTTTTGTGAGTTGTTCTGCCATGCTATTTAACTTGAAATGTATATATTTACATGCAGTGCCAAGTAAGTAAGCAGTTGTTGTTTATATTTGCTATGGAGACACACTACAATGACATGCAGTACAACCCTGCACATAGAACAGTAAACATTAGAAAATATATAATGTATTTTTTTCTAAAATGTAATACAACATCCATGCATACAGGCATCTTATCTTGAATTTATCTGTAGCTGAATATGGAGTTGCTTGGCTTCTGCTTATACCTTGTAACCAATAATTTGTTTGCACTTAGAGTCTGTAAAGTAGATATACCCTGTATTTGGTGATGGGAAGTGATCTTTCCTCTTGTGAGTATTACTAACGTATCTTTTGTGTGACTGACCAGGCTTTTCAGACCATTACAAATAAACTATGAGTAGTTTAGACTGAGTATTGATTTCATAACTTGGACTGAGTAGACAGAGTGGGATCAACTTTACTATATTCAGTTGAGAAGGAACAGAGGAATTGCAGATTAGTGCCAATCTTTCTCTCCAACAACTTCAATATGAAATTAGTCCCATAAGTCAACTTTGGATTTTTTTTGTTTAAAAATAGACCAAATAAAATCCTTGATTATATCTAGCTGAATCTAAAAGGAGAAGAAAAAGAGTACAAACCCTGCATTCCCTCCCAAGTTCCTCTAGGCCCCAGTCATACACTTTCCTTTAAAAAATATTGATAGCTTCAAGTGGCATATAATATTGTCATTTATGTACTTGCTAGTTGCTACCTATAACTATTTCCTTTCAAAAGTGACAACAAGGAGGACAGAGAGAGTGTTTGCTTGAGTCCAAGAGCTGAGGTAGATTTTCTCTTCTCAATAAAGTTGGAGGAAAACTCAGTTTTTATGTCCCAGTAAACTAATTACTGCCAGAATATAAATATGATCTGTCCTCACCGCCCCTAAACACTTCTGAGTTCGTTAACCACTCAATTCCCTAACTGGGAAAAGACAATCCTGTTGAAATGTAATAAGCTGTTTCTTCTTGTGATTTTAACAAAATGCAGTTTTTGGGATTTAATTTACTTCATGTGGCACACTAGTAACCAGCAACTAATAGGAAACTATTTGTATCAAGATACATAACATTGGAAACTATTGACAGAGCTAAATAAGTTACTGACAAAAGAGAAATTACAGTAAAGCTATTTTGAAAAAAGGATTGGCTCTCCTAACTTGGGGTGGTGTATTCTTAGAGTGATTGTTTAATACTAAAGAACAATATATTCATAATTTATATATTTCAATTTATAAAGTCACCCAAATTCATAACTGACTTTGGACAACATATAATTAAAAAATATATTATCTCAAAAAGCCAACAAAATGGGCAGAAAACAAACCTAGATTAATGGGGAAAACTTATATCACAACCAAAACAAACAATTCATATCAAATGGGCTCACCACTGACCTATTCTTCCTGTATTTGAAGGAGGAGAAGCTGACAGAGAAATTTTGTTAGACCCCAGGTGAAAAAAGTACTCCTTAATGTTTTCTGAAGGAAGGAGAGCCTGGAGGGTTTTGGATCTCAAAAGGAATAAAAAACATTCTATTGAGCTTCAGATGCTGAACAAGCAGTTTGCTTTAAATTCTCTTGCAAACCTGTCCTACCATTTTTCTTGCTGAAGTTAGTCCCTGGGGTTTGTTACAATCTTATGGGCAAATTGTTATCAAACTGGGCATGCATAGATCATATTCTTCCTGAACAGTTACCAGACATGTGGGAAAAGGAGGATATGTCTTGCTTTTTGTTCTTATCTTCTTCATCTGGCAAAGTCTTAAAGTCAAATAATATCTGGCTTTTAGAGGATTTTTTTATTACTATTTTCACAACAGATAGTCATTGAAACTTTTGTGTGTTGTGACTTTGTAAATTGTGTGCTTCATTCTTTCTCTTATCAGTTGACAGACTCAGCAGCCTAGATTTATATTATTTATTTCCTGATTCTAGCAATCTATTTCAATCCAGTCCCTTCAGATTTATGATCAATGTATTCCATGAAGCACATGATTCATCACATGTTTCTAGAATGAAGTTGGATAAACATTGTTGATTCTCTGTTATCACTAGCATATGTTCTTAAAAATAAAGATTTGTTGGAAAAATACAATGGAAAAAGATTTCTCTGATCCTGGAAAAAGTAATTTCATATAAATGTAGGCCTAAATACATTTGTTTGTAGTTTTTTACTGTAATTTCCCAAGAAAGTTCAATAGTTAGTATGGCCTCCTCCACCATCCCCATTTGTCCTTCTTTCCAATTGTCTGTATCCACTTTTGTATCCAGCTAATCAGCTATCTAGTAACTCTACACTTGAATGTAAGATCAAAAGGCAGTAGTGACATGTTTAACCACACAATGGAGGAGGATTGTGGCATTTTAAAAAGCCAAATGTTTACAAAATAATCTCAGCTGCAGAGACAAAATTAGTGCTTACAGATAGCCACAGCCACAATCTTAATACGGATATGATTGCTATCCCTGCTTGGATTGGTAACTGGCTAAATGAAACAAAATACAAAATTAAGGGTTTTTTCCTCCTCCTCCTCCTTCTCATATATAACAGCAAAAATAGCAGCAACAGAAGTATAAACTTTTAGTGTTTTTAAACTATCTATTGTCCTAATAGTGTTTCTCAACCTTGAAGGCTTGAAGATATGTGACCTACTGGAATTCTGGTAATTGAAATCCACACATCTTCAAGCTACCAAGATTGAAAAACACTGCCCTAATATTTGCAAGGTGGCTTGTAACCAAATGATTCACTATTACAATGACATAATAATCATCTGAAATGTAATAAAAACATCCTATAGTGATAATGGAGGTAAGACTAGGCAATGCTAGATATAGAGTCAAGTACACTCAGTACTGTACACTTGTACAACCCCCTACGAGGGTTAGCATACTCCTGTTCCATTTCCCAGCCCATATGCAAATAAATGTTTTATCTATATAATTGCTACAGAATTGGGATTGTTCCTAAAAATGACCATCAGTAATGGTGCTGTTATTTCCCCATTTGGTCATCTTAGGCCACTGAATGCTGATCCTGGGGCCATAGAAAGTATAGCAAATACATTATTATACCATCATAGAAATTGGAACATTCACAGAGGTTAAAAAAACCCAGGATGATGGTCCTAATCATCATCTTGATTTTTTTAAAACCTCTCCAAATAATGCCTCAGAAGAAGGACTGGCCTAGATTGGGTTGGTGATTTTAAGTAATTATGGCTTTTTTTTTTTTACTTCAGACATGTACTTTTGTACTTGAGGAAGCGCCTGTTAACAGGAAACTACATAAAGCCATTTAACTGTTTTTCCATAGTTTGTTGAATAAGCAATTATTATTCATACAACATGTTATTCATGAGTTGTAGATGGTTTCACACATAGCATTAAGACAAAATCAAACAATCCATTATGGCTTATTTTGGCTAACCCAAGAAAATTATCTAAATAAAAATAAATACATAAAAGAAAAATTCAGAGGACTCCAGAATTGGAATCTTGGTTCAATCATTTTATATCATCAGTGATAGGTACATAGTCATGCTGCATGTTATAATTTGCCTAGTTCCAGCTTCGTTCCAGCTGTTGCTATCTAAAATAAATGTCTAGCAGTCAGTATATTAATTTTAGATGTATTTCTAGATAACTGAGTTCAGTGTGACCCTTGAAGGACAACAGAGAAACAGCCACAGCAACTGTAATAAATACTAGTTATCAATAGTCAAATTTTAAAAACAAATGAATTGCTAACTCAATGTGATAGTAAAGTAACAATTGTACTATCAAATTAATGTTCACTATAAATAGTAACAAAGTTGCATGTTTAATGCAACTCTTACACCTAAAAGGAAAGGTCTTACGGTTGTTAATTGATCTGCTTCAGCAACTCAGAATACTTATATTCTTATAAAACCCAGACAGAAATCCTGACATGCCCTGAATCAGAATGACTAATCACAGAATTTCAAAGTGAGACATCCAAAAGTAGCAAGCTTTGGCTTGAATTTCCTGATTAATTTTCCAAGGAACTAATTCCTTTCTGTTTGATATACTGAATAATACATCATCACAAAAAGAAAAAAAGGGGGGAATGTCTATTTCATTTAATTTAGACCCAAAGATCACCCCAATTAGATTAAAGCCCAGGTGGGTTCTATTTGCTTTAAAAGAAAAGATTGACATGCAATTAGACAAATTAATAGCCCAGGGTATCTTGCAGCTTGTGGATCATGCGGTGTGGGAAAAGCCCATTGTAACACCCATTAAACTGGATAGCACAGTGCACATTTGTGCAGATTATAAGTGCACACTAAACAAAGCTATGCAACAAAACACATACCCAGTGCCAGTCATGAAGCATTTACCAATTGGGCAAGGGAATATTTTTTTTTTTTTTTGCTAAATTAGACCTGGCTCAAGCTTGCCAGCAATTGTCAGTGTGTGACAAAACAGCTGAAGTTCAAACAATTGTGACCCACCAAGGAGTGTTTAAATGTACAAAGCTCCAGTTTGGTGTCAGTGTAGCCCCAGGATTATTCCAAAACCTAATGGAGCATATACTGACAGGGATTCCAAGAGTCATCCCATATTTTGATGACATCCTACTGTCAGCAAATTCTCAAACTGAATTGGAGAATCGGTTGCGATCTGTGTTTGGAAAATTACAAATGGCAGGATTGAAGCTGAAGTGGGACAAGTGTAAAATGGGAGCCACCCAGGTTGAATTTCTGGGGTACCTTATTGATGCTTCTGGCATTAACCTGACCAAAACAAAAATTGCTGCTATCAGGGATGCCCCCACACCTATGAATCAAACTGAATTGCAAGCCTTTTTGGGTCTTTTAAATTTTTACAACATTTTCCTACCCCACAAGGCTTCAGTCATGGAACCTCTGTACCATTTACTGGGAAAAAAGCAACTTTGGGTGTGGGGCGCAAAAGAGCAAAAAGCTTTCCAGGCTGTTAAGGGACTTTTACTATCTAACAAGGTTTTAGTACAGTATAGTGCCCATTTGTCTCTTGTCCTTGGCTGTGATGCTTCCCATTTTGGATTGGAGCTGCCCTTAGCCATACATTACCAAGTGGGAAGGAAGCCCCTATTGCATATTATTCTAGAACATTGTCTCCAGTCAAGAGGAACTACAGCCAAATAGACAAGGAAGTGCTGGCACTTGTGGCCGGAGTGAAGCGGTTCCTTGACTATTTATATGGAAGACATTTCAGTTTAATCACAGACCATAAGCCACTTTTGGGACTTTTGGTGGGGGACAAACTGACACCCCATATTCTCTCCCCCCATTTTACTTGCTGGACAGTTTTTTTGGGCTGCATATGATTCTGAACTAGTGCACAGACCAGGATGGGTGATGGGACATGCAGATGCCCTCAGCCATTGCCCCCTTCTGGTGCCTGTACAGGACCCTACCCTGGTGAGAACTACCCTTCTCATTGAACAATTCACCTCTGATTGCCTTACAGCAACTGACATCAGCTGGGCATCATTGAAAGACTGGACTTTGGCACAACTCAGCTGCTGGGTGGGAAGTGGGTGGCTGATGAACTCTGTGCAGGATGAATTGAGACCATTTTGGACTAAGTGAAATGAATTGTCAATAATTAAGGGATGTAGTAGTAGTAGTAGTAGTAGTAGTAGTAGTAGTTATGGGGGAATGGGTAATTATTCCCAAGGTTTTGAGAGAAAACGTACTGAGAATATTGCATGAGGGACACCCAGGTACAGTCCGCATGAAAGCTTTGGCAAGAAACTATGCATGATGGCCCAAAATGGACCAAGAAATAGAATCATGGGTAGCCAAGTGCTCATCCTGCCAAGAATCCAGACTGGCCCATTGTGAGAGTGGGAGACACCCCGGGGACCTTGAACATGCATTCACATTGATTTTGCAGGACCCATTAGGGTCAGGCATTCTTGATCTCAGTAGATGCATTCTCGAAATGGTTAGATATTATCAAAATGGCATCTACTACAGCAGAAGCCACTATAAGACCATTAAGATGATTGTTTGTGACACACAGCCTTCTGGATATATTGGTGTTTGATAATGGCCCACAATTTATGATGACAACGTTTGAAATGTTCTTGGCAGAATTAGAAATCAGACACACCCTAGTGGCACCATTTCACGCAGCCAGTAATGGACAAATAAAAATTATGGTAAAATTGGCCAAGGCTGCCCTAACACAAATGGGACCAGGGGACTGGAAAAATAATATAGACAATCTACTATTAGTACAACACATCACCCCTAGTGCAGCCACTGGAAAAAGTCCAGCAGAACTATTGATGGGATGAAAATTTAGGAATAAATTGGACTGTCTGCATCCAAATTACGTGCAAGACTAATTCCATATAGAAGGGAAAACAAATAGGGATTTTCAAGTAGGGGACCCAGTATACACTTGAAATTATGCAGATGGGCTGCTCTGAATCCCAGGCCAAATAACAGCTGTGACAGATCCTCACTCTTATTGCCTACAGGTGGCAGATGGGCAGATTTGGAAATGCTATTGGGACCAGATTTGGAAAAGAGTGGAGAAGAACCTGAGTGAGAGGACTAGGGAAGAAGGCAGCCCTAAAACAGTATTGGAGAAAATAGGAAACCAGAACCCTATACAGAGATGCCTACCTGACACTCCAGTTTGTTCCAGCAATGAGCCTCTGAGCGTGGATCTGGCCACACCCAGAATAAAAATCAAGAAGTTTCCAGGGACCGAGCAAGAAACAACAGCAGACCATCTGCACAGGTCACTACCGCTGAGACGACTGATCTGTGCAGATCAACAAGGGCTAGGCAACACCTTGCGTATTTGCATGATTATGTCACATAGTTGAATATGATTGGTTAATGCTCTTTCCGGGGAGGGATGGGTGTGAGATATTGAAATAAGAAAGGTAAAAAAAAACACTATAATTTTGGCACAGAAAAGCCTCAGCAGGTGGGAAAAGCCTGGCCGCTGATTGGCTAAGACACACAGACAGCTCAAATATAAAGAGCTGTCATCTGCTTGCAGCCTGAGTTGGTACTGATTGAGAGAAGGGTTACTATTGCTTATATTAATAAAGAACTGTTGCTAAAGACTTCCTATAACTCCTGATTCTTTGAACTTAACACAGCTATTTTTCTGCAAGTCCACATTTAGGATTGAAATTTGATCTTTGGTAAGAGAGTTATCATCATCATCATTAGGCCATATTCAGAGCACATTGGGAAGCAAGTGTTTTCTAGATGTTTTGATCATTTGCTGCATCTTCAACATTGTTCCAAGGGACATTAATAAAGTAGTCTTAAGAACTTTCTTAACTGTTTGGCACCAAGTTTTCTGAGAGCAGCCTCATTTTTTGTTTGCTCTAGGAGGTATGGCTACATTTTTCTTGTTCTTCTTTACTAAGCAACATGTTCCCATATTTATCTTTAATTGGGACTTTGGCATTAGTTCTAATTCCTATTAATTCACACGGAAGGTGATATAGCATCTTGACATCATTCCTAGCTTATCCATGTTGTACCTTAGCTGCTTTTCATTCCAGACAGTCTTTTTTATCTTTGCAAGTATGTTTAATTCTGTGGTCCATGTTTTTTTATTGTCTTGTTTCAGTCTTCTTCTCAGGTGTTTTTGCTTGATCTAATTGGCATGTTGCTTCTTACAGTTTATCAATTAGTTGCCATGTTCTGTTGCTGATTCACTACTCCTTTTGGATTCCTTTTCTTCAGCCAATTGTATATTCCGCCATCTCAACTATGATTTTTTTAAAAAGTTTCCAATGTGCTTCAGAATCATCACTATTTGCAAAATCTGAAACGGATCTTTTTTTAACCAATTGTATTTAGAAGTATTTTTCTTTACACTTTTAGTCTTTCAACAGCTAGTGAACAAATTGGTTTTGTGTCTGTGTTATTTCAGGTGAAGACAAACTGACAACATCAAGAGATAATAATTAGATGCAATAGCTATTCCTCAGTAAACACGTAAATCTTACAAGGATGACCTCCTGGTTTACTAATACTTGTGTAATCAGTTTCATTCTTTGTTACACATTAGTTGATTTCTGTCTTCTTATGAAAATTCTTATGCACAAAGTATGAATTCCCAATGCATAAACAATTTATACTACAGAACAATAATAATCATTCAGGATCAGGGCACATATCATATTTCAGCCATTTCTATCACAATCAATCTGAGGGGTAAATCTCCAAATGGTAATTTCAGGTCATAGCCTGGGATTTCATCTATCATGCTTTAACTGATCATAAAATGCATCCTTTTCTGCATTATCTTTTTCTTCAATTGGTGTGTGGGCTTGGATAATAGTTGTTTTACATGTCTTGATTGAAACCTGGCTACAATTATATGGGGCTGGGGGTGGGGTAATAGCTTTCCAGTCTATCAATGTTTTGCTTGCTTCCTTAGTATTAAAGTCACTACATATTTGTGTCAATCTTGATGTTCAGAAAATAAAATGGTCTTCCCATCAGTGATAAATCTATCACACCTAATACATCTGGCCTTACAAATGCCCAGAATATGTAGACCATAGTTGTCAAATTGGTAACCAGTGCCTTAAAAGGTTAATGAAAACTGTCTTTCAGTTTGGAAATATTATCTGTGAATAATTAATTTAGGAAAGGAGCAAATCAGATTTGCTGATGAGGATTTGTATGTCTGTATAGATGGTTAGGACATTTGGGCTTAAAGATGTCAATGCTTACTATATGTCCTCATTTCAGCTGCAAGGTAGTGTGAATAACTGTGAAATACCCAAGCTTAACAACACAAAACTTTACATTTCATTTTTTCCCTACTCCTGATTGAAGGAAGAAAACCATCTCTGTTTCTCTTAATCCTGCCCCAGCCTTGACTTTCTGCTGCTCAAGTTCTATAATTTAATGAAAACCAAGTCCCTTTATAGCCTTCAGCTGTTGTAGGGAATTCATAATAAAGGGGGTTAATTAGAATCATTTTTCATTGCAAGAGAAAGTGACCTCTATCAACAACAGATTTGCATCTTACACTCTATCTCAGTCCATCCTCATTTAGCCTCCTAACTTGTCTACTGGTGGAGAGAAAAGCATATATTAGAGAAACATTCATTCATATGGTGTTTGTTTCTTATTAAGAAGGGTTGTATTTCTGTGTGTTCTTTTTCTCTTTGCAATCTCTCGTCTCAGGAATTTTTTTCTCAGCTTTGTTCCATAAAAAATACTAAAGTAAAGTGGCCCATAGAGATTTGTATGACTTTATTAGAAACTTTATTAGGAACCATCAAAGAAACCTCACTTGAACCTCCATCACTGATTTCCAACTTTCTATTTCAACACCAATTGTTATAGATGGTTTATCTGTAAACTTCACTTCTAGACATGATATGAAAGGGATTATCAAATATTTTGTTTCTCACTTAGATTTGAAACTACTTTAGTATCCCATGGGAATGTTGATTCTCTAGAATAACTTTTAAGACTACCAACATTCAACATTCTGCTTGGGTTGGTTGGAGAGCTAGTGCAATATAGATTATTAATTCCTGGGATGATGCTGAGGGAGTACTGTTCTATCACTTGCCGTTATTTTACAAAATTACACAATTTTTATTCATCTTCTGTTCAGCAATATCTACACAAAGCCACTAGCCATTGTTTAGAGTCATAGGATGAAATATATGTAGGTAGTATCTGAATTTTCTGGGCAATTATATTGTAATTAACTAGATAAGGGCTAGAAAACTGAGACTCGGATTATACAAAATCATGACACAATCAGTAATAGTTGTTTGCCCATCAAGCATCATATACTGTAATTGGCAAAATCAAGGAAGCAAAGAAAATACAGATTTCAGGAAGATGCTAAAATGTGGTTAATGCTAGTCTTTGGTAAATACAGAATCTTGAAAACTGTTAATCACAGTTATAGTGAGCTAATATCGGAGGTCTCTCTGAAACGTCTCATATCTCTCAGCAGCTAGATGTCTTTTCTAAAATCAACATTCAACACTTCATCCCCTACTTCCTCAAATCCCTGATGCTGCCTGGCAGAATGCAGTTCCACTGTTCCACTGAGTTTGCACTCTGATCTGTTCAGTCTCAGGATGCTTTTCAATCCAACATTGTCACAACAGACAAAGAGGCTTCAGTTATCTGGATTTTCTTATTACTAATTTAAACTGATCTGTTAAACTAGTCAATGATAATTTAACTACACTCTATTCATCTTTCATAAAGTACTATGCTATGTGGCATGTTTGAAATTAGTGCAGAAATCTGAATTGGTTCAAAAGTGAGTGAGACTGAATCCAATACAGGTAGTCCTTGACTTAAAACTATAATTGTACCCAGAATTATAGTTGTAAGTCATGCCAGTCATTAAGCAGTTCACTATGTGACTGTGCCTAATTTTATGACCTTTTATGCAACAATCATTAAGTGAATCACCATGGCTGTTAAGTGAAACTGGATGTAAACATTGGTTTTTGGTGAAAAACATCATCAATTGCAGTCACATTACCACAAGATACTGCAAACAGCTGTAAATGGGAGACAGTTGCTGGGCACCTGAGTGATATGATTAGGAGTGGGAAAGGCCATCAAAACTTCAAATCCAGGTCATAAGCTGCTCTGTGGAGTCCTGTTGTAACTCTGAGTGGTCCTTAAGTAATCAATGCTAAATCAAGGACTATTGTATTGTTTTCGCTGGTGATTTCAGTATTGCCCAGTCTTGATGTATCAAATTTCATCTTTACACAATTGGTGCTTTTGTCTTAATTTTATTCAGCATCTCCATCCACTTTTTGTCCCAGATTTTTGGAGCATTAAATGGCTTCTATTATTTTTTTAAAAAATCTTTTTTTTCTTCTCCAATGGCAGAATTGATTTGTGTTGGTCTTACAAAGCAGATTGACTCAATGAGCAAATTCAATAAATGGTGTCCAGTGAGGATAATGTTTATAAATTGAAGGAGAGAAGGAAACTGTTCCTTAGGCTTTGCTGCTTGATAGCAATTAAGCTGATGGTCCATAACACGAATAAAAATCTCTGAACTAGGCAGCTTCATCCTTTATGCTTCAGGGTAACAATAAGCCAGCACTATGAGGGAAGCAACTTGAGTTTAAAATGAAGGTGGGAGAACCATAATAAATAATTTATTCTAAGATGTTTAAAGGCTAATGGTGACTGCTTAGAGATAAGGAAATAGCCTTCTTCCCATGTTCAGCATCCCTTTCATTCACTACCTCATATGTAATAAAATCTGTACTACATTATGTTCTATTCCTGTATGTACTCAAGGACTTATCCTGATTTGTACCTGAAAATACGTCCTTGAAACAGTCCCTAGCTCTTTCCATGACTAAATGACGCTTATATTCAAACAAAGTGAAGACCTCCCCACACTTTTTTTACAATCAGAATTAATTCCCCACAGTCACCTACCACATTTTTGTTGAATGCACATTAATATTCAATAAATTGTGTAAAGGAGGAAACAGTATGCATTGAGAATCTTCCATAGCCTATTGTTCTTTTGAAGATAAACAATTTGGACTAACTGTAAGAGTGAATGATGAAAACCTCTAAAAAATGTCCAATAGACAGGGTAAGATAGGAACTAGCATGTGTCTCATATCAAACAGCTATGAAGGAATTCACTTCCTAACAGAGGGAAAAACTGTTTCCCAGCTCTAGTTTGCAAACAATTTATATTCTTGCAGATAAAGCAAACCAATGGTTCTCATTTTTCTTGGAACCAAGCATTTCAAGAAGAAATGCCATTTGATTATTTTTATAAGCTGAAGCTTTTCATATTCCCTAAGGAATGTCCCTTCAATTACTAGTTCCACAGAAAGGTCATGTTTCCAGAAACTCTCCATGCTAAGTGTGAAGCACAGCTGTTAAACGGTGCTTTGTATTCCATACAGACACAAGGTTGTTCAAGTGTTGGTGAGAAGAGAAGTGTTTGATCTCTGTGGAGGGCCCAGCAGGCAAGAAGCATCTAATTATAAAGGTAGTTGTTGCAGGCAGCCATGAAAAATTGGAGGGGATGGGGAGGCAATCAAAGTTTGCCAAGGTATCTTCTCCCAAGCCTTATTTTCCTTCTCAGCATGAACTTTCTGCAGAACAGCTGTCCCCATTGGACTTGTTCCTCCTTTCAAGAATATGAATCATTTACAAGATGAAATCTGTGAAACTTCTCTTTCATGCACTGCATGGGGGATCCCAGGATGTACAAGGCCGAAGGAAATTAACTTAGAGGCAATTTATCCATTTCCTTGACTAAAAGAGCCAAACAATTAAACAGGGAGTTTACAGTCCAGTTAAAATGGGCTATTAAATTATATGGATTCAAAATCCTACACGCTGCAATTATTTGACCACATGTTTAAATTTCACATACCAAATTCCATAGGATTTCTAAATGCTTAGTTGTGATAGGTCACACAACCTTATTGATTCAAGGAATTCTTGTCTTCTGTGTAGTGATAGTGTCCCACAAAGCTATCAATTTCTTTCATTCATAGAAGTCAATGGCAGCAATGCTCTTATATGAGATAATAATAAATTCAAATTCAAATTTATTGGTCACATACACTGTCATACACGGTACGATAAGCAGTGAAATGCTTATGCGACCACCCGCGACCGCGAGTAAGTTAAGGCAAAATGGGAAGGTGGGGGTAGGAAATAAGTGATGGATAGTTGGGAAGGTGGGAGTTAGATGCAGTCATGGTTCTTGTTATAGTCCTGAGTGTTCTTGTGGTTCCTGGTTTAGTGTCCATATTGCCTGTGGAAAGAAGTTTTTCCTCATTCTTTCTGTGTTTGCCTTCAGAGAGCAAAAACGCTTTCCTGACCGCATTGTGGTAAACAGTCTGTTGTTGGGGTGGTTGGGGTCCTTCGCTATCTTCTTAGCTTTGGTTTGGCAACATTTGTTGTAGATGGAGTGCAGTTCGGGGAGTTTGGTGTGGATGATGCGCTTAGCTGAGCGTACCATCCTCTGTAGTGCTTGTCTGTTTTGCATGGTGCTATTCCCAAACCAGGTTGTGATGTTGCCCGCCAGGATGCTCTCTACAATACAGGAATAGAAGTTCCTAAGCACCCTTTGGTGGAAGTCTGAAGTCCCTCAGGCTTATATACCAGATATATTTGGAATGACCAATTAAGCTTTTTTCTTATATTTACATAAGTGATTTTAGTTTCCTGATCACAGTAGTATGTGACTGTTAAAACTAGGGGAAGTGGGATGATATTTTAAAACCTCCATATCTGAGCTTAAGGATAATATCAGATTCTCCAGTAAAATATCAGGAAGTTCATCTACTATTAATCAGATGAACATTCTGTCCACTGGAAGCATTCTTTACTCATCCCAGAGCTTCTTGCCATAATCCTAGTAATTCAGAACTGAACAACCTTTATGCCAATCCTGAAACAGGAGAACTTGTGTATTCATGCACTAAAATTATTAAACCAATATACAAATTAGTTCATGACAGGAAAGATATACTAAAATACACTAAAACAAGGAAAGACGTAGAATTTAAAATAAAGAATGATACTTATACTATTGAATTAACTAATTAATTAACTTTATTAATTTCAAAGACGATAGTTGGAGAGAAAAAGATAATATAGGCCTCTTTTGGGAATGTTTGTATAGAGGGTTCATGTACTTTTTCTTATAGGGCATTTATCTTCAGTTTTATACAACATGGGAATAAATGGATGCTAAAGTCTTTAGGGAAGTTGATCTTTTGTCCAAAGACAGTGCTCAGTTCCTGATATTCTGGATCCAGATGCTTTATCAAATAATGATTAGGGCATGCCAAAACCAGGGCTATCTATCTACATTTGACTATGTATCATCATGTTGTTGTCAACTCTTAGTAAGATCACAGATATATTTTCTCATGACAGTTTTTCCCCTCAGATCTACCAATGGTGTACCTATTGTCACTGCAACTGATTCTGTCTACCTTGCTGCTAGTCATCCTCTTCTCTTTCCTTTCACCTTTCCCCCTCCAGAGAACTAGGTCATCACAAAATGTGTCCAAAGTAGAGTAATGTCAGCCTGATCATTTATGCCTTGAATGAGATCTCTGGGTTTTGTTTAATGATCCATTTATTTATTTTCTTGACTGTCCACAGTGTTCTCAGGAATTTTATTCAACATTAACACTGAGAAAAATCAATGATCTTCCTATCCTGTTTCATCAAATCCGACTTTTACTTCCATGGGTTATCACAGGAAATACCATTGCTTGCTTGATTCTGATTTTTGTCGGTACAGTATAGACACATTCCATTTGAATATATTTTTCAAAGCCTTTATGCTGCTCTATCAAGTGCTAAAGTACATAGTATGTCTGGACTGCCTGTTCTTTTACTGTTGATGGTTGATCTTAAAAGGCAGAAGTATTCCACAACGTCAATATTTTTTTTGTGATTTCTAATCCAGTTTTTGTATGTGTTATTATGAGTTTGTTTTATATATATTTAATTTTAATCCTATTTTTCACACTGTGCTTCTTGACTTTTATTACTAGAGCTTGCAAATCTTTTGTATTTTTGATTGTATGAGTAGTGTTGTTATCTTACAGCAAACTGTTCATGTTTTTTCCTCCAATTTTAAAGCCACATTAATCTTTTTCTAACATGGCTTCCAATTTCACTTCCACAAAAAGATATCAAACTTTGTTGCATTCCTTTGCCAACCTGGATACAGTCCATGTTGCCAGTCCATCTGTACTGTGGCTTTCTGACCAATATGTAGGTTTCATGTGAGAACAATTAGATGTCCTTAAATTCCCATTTTTCTGAGCACATTCCTCAGCTTGACATGATTAACACAATCAAAAGACTTTCTATAGTCATTGAAGGACATTTACTATTCTTTGGTTTTCTCAATTATTTACCATATATCAGCTAATAATGTCTCATGCTACTTAGCCTTTCTAAAGCCACTTTGAACATCTGGCATGTCTTTTAGATTATAGATTGACCTCTTTCAATCCTTTGGCCAGTGTGTCATTCTCAAGATTTGCTGGCATAACTTCAAATCAGCCCACCTAGGTAAACCAGACAGAAAACAGAGCCAGATAAGCTAATCCAATTTATTGTAATACTACATTAAGAGAATCTTGCAAGTCTAAAAGTACAAATCTCCCACAGTTACTTTTAACCATCTGACAATTAGGTCATGTTCTTCTTAAGTTTCTTTTTCTGACCATTAAAACACTGGAATTTCCTTCCTTTCTTGCCCAATCATTCCTTTGGCAAGGAATTCATCCCTCAAGATCATTCCAACATACCTTGGTTAGTACTCTAGTCACTCTTCTTCTGTTGATTACCATATTAACATGAATATTCCATCACTTTGTGTTGCTGTTCAACTTCATAAATGACCAGAATACTTATCTAAATTCATCTTCTCATGCAAATAGGGAATATCTTCTAATATAGTTCACATCCCTAATGGACTATATTTTTGCTATACTCTTTTCATCTTTCCATTTTTCTTCAATCAATTTTTAGTATGTTACTACAGTATTTGTCTATGGGTATCCTTTGGCATGTCAGGTTGAAGTTGGAACTGCCTTCTCAGTTCAAAGTTCAGAGATCTTTTGAACTACTTTCCCCTTTTTTCCATCTATTTTTCCATTTCCATTTCCATTTACTATCCTCAAAGTGCTTGCTTAAGTTTTCTTTTTTTAATGCTACTTGTCTAACAGTTCATTAAAATTCTTTAAGTCCCTCTCTGAAATTTTTGTCTGTTGTAATTTTAGTATTTCTTCTCTTCTTGGCAATTTCTAATTTTCTTCTGACATCCATTTTGCTTTGTTCTATTTCTTCATCTTTGGCAGTCTCTTTTCACATTCATCTTTAATGACATATTTATGTTCATTCCACAATTCTATCAATGGCTGGGCTTCAAATGATTCCTTAGATTCTCCTTGAAAATGATCAGTATAACTTCAAGATGTGAAATAGGCTGAGAGAATAACCTTGAAAAAGAAGAAGAATAGATTCATCCAAAGAAACATATATAGAAATTTGAGTCCAACATAGGAATGGAAATTGGGAAAACATCTCAGACTTGACCCTCCTTAGTTCTCTTTAGGATAACAGCAAGTAGGGAAAGGCACATCCAGAGTTGCAAGATTATGTTAGTGTAACCTTTCAATAAAGTAATTACATAACTTTATTGTTCAAATCTGGTTTACTTCAAAGGATTTTCTTCTTCTTTGGCTTAACTCAGAATCCAGTTTGTGATCTGTTCTCCAATTAGCATCTGGTCATGTCTTTGATAATATAATTGAGCTATTGCACCTCCTTTTAAAACCAATATGACCATTGTTATTTCTATGCATTCGGTCTGATGATGTTCATGTATACAAGCATTATTTTGGTTGTTTGAAAGAATTAGCTATGAACAAATCATTGCATTGGCTGAAACCTGATAAATCAGTGTCTTGCTTCATTTTAGCTCCCAAAGCTATATTGACCAGCCACATTTTCCTCTTCATATTTCCAAATTTGGCATTACAGTGTCTAATCATAGGCAGTATGTTACTTGCATATGCTTTCAATTTCAAATTTAACTTTATCATAAAACTCCTCCTCTTTTGCATCAGTAGTTGGAGTACAAACAATGGTAATAATCATGTTAAAGAGTTGTCCACAAAGTCTGGTTCATATTATTTGGTCATTAATTGCACTAAAACCTTCCTATACTCCTTCTAACTATAAAAGCAATATTGTTTTTCTTTGTTTTTGATGTTCTGAATAATAAATGTAATCCTATGACTTATAGTGGTCAGTCCCAATCTATCTCAATTTGTAGTTGTTTACTTCATTTTTCACTATGTTGAGATTTCTTGTGTTCATGATTCATACATTTCATGTCCTCACTACAGTTCTATCTCTACATCTTCAGAATTTTTTTCCCTGTATGGCAACGTCAGCAAATAGATATCCCAAAGGCATTATTCTAGCCACAGCATAAACACCATTAGTATTCCAAAAGATCCTCAGTTCTTCTTCAATTGATATTGAGTGCCATCTGACTTGAGAGGCTCATCATCCAGTATTATATCATAAATCATTTTATATTTCTATTTAGAAGACTAAGATAATGGTCTTATAGGACATGAGGAAAAGCCACTACTAAGAAAAGAGCTCTGAGTCTGGGACAAGAATGTAACATGGGTAAATGTTGAGATAACCTCCTTTGAGACAAGATAAAGAGAGGGAAGGGGAAGCAAATTCAGTTTAGCAATATTCTTTAATATAGCTTTACAAAAAGTAATAGTAATACACCATCAAACATCCTGCCTATCCCAGGCTCTTGGGAAGCATTCGATAAGTGGATAAAAATGCCAAATACAATCTGAATATCTGACTATGCAATGAGTCATAATTTATTAAACTTATATATGCTCTTGACTCTCAATGATTCTGGCATTGTTTCCCTTGTTTCATCTAAGGCTGATATTCCACCAGTGCAGGTTTTTTGATAAAAATACAAGAATGGTTTACCATTGCCTATTTCTGCACAGAATGAGTTGAAACCTTTGCCACTGGCACTTAAGTGATCAGTCAACATCTTTCTATATCATTGCTGCCTGACATACGGTATGATTAGTTAGAAAGTTGAGATGATCTTCATACCTTGAGTGACTGTATTGGAATATATAGTATATCCATGGCATACACTTTATCATGCATGGGGAAACAAAAGTGGAACCATTCAAGCAGTTTCTTTACTGTTGTTTGCCTATAGAGCAAAATGTTGCCAGATTAAGGCATACTCTGCACAACTATTAGATAAATGCTGGAAGAATTATGGAGGCTCCTTTCTGTTTCTCTTCCTGCATACTAAAGACTCAAGACTGAATTGTCTCTTTGCTCCTCCCTTTAGTGACTCAACACCAGATTCCACCACACATTCCCAACATTCTTCATTCATCCCTCCGAGGAACAGCACCACTACAACCAGCATAAAGCAGCGCAGCACGAGTTGCGAAGCTATATTCATTCCTATGTCTGCATTAATTTGCTATTAATGTGACTTCCTGACTCAGCCCTCCAAGATCCATTACAGGTTTGAGACAGAAGCATCTCTGGAATTTGGGATACTCTGTGCACTTCTATGTCCATTAAGCAGTTCTAATTAAAATCTGATTACCAAGTTGAATAAATGTTGTTTTTCTAAATTAGTGATTGCCATGCTCATTTTTAATTTCCAAAATATGTGTTAGAACAATAAATATACAATATGGTCCCTATTGTGTAGCGGGCTGCAGTAGGCAGAGACCAGACCAGCATAGATGTAACAGCATTTATTGATTTAACTGAACTAACTGAAAAACAGGCAATCCTTGTAATTTATAATCTGGGCCAATCGTAATACTAGAAAAGAACCACCCAAATATGAATGTTCTAAGTTTCCCTCCAAAACAGTTGAAATTAACAGAGTCATCCAAAAGTTAGTTTCACTTTAGCAGGGCTTTGCACAACTATATATATATTCAATACATAACAGTCCATATTATGAAAAACACAGATCTTCTCTGGAATGATCAAGCAAACTATTATCTTTTTATTACTGGTTGTACTTTGAAACCAAGTTGTTTTTTGTTGACTACTCAGAGGCAATTAAGCCTTACCTTCAACTCACCCTTGTCATGTTTTTCAAACTGTTTGTAGAGGTCTTGTGGCACATATTAGCTGGGTGGAAGGAAGGCAAATGACAACATGTGTCAAAACATCATATAAATTATACAATTTACAGTATGTATATACATCAAGCATGAGGCAAGCATATTAATATTGTTATCTACTTATATTCCATAGGCTGCTTGAAAGTCCCACTAAAATGAACCAGGGATATGAAACAATTATTAAAAATACAGGGATGATGGGTTGTTATTGTTGTTTCTTGTCTCAGAAATTTGTAGGTAGAGAAACTGTGCCCAAATAATTGCTTGCTCAAATACCAAATAAAAGATACTGACTGCCTGGCTGCTGAATTCATGTGTCTATTAAATGAGCTAAACCTGCCATTTAAATAGCCCCTTAGAATATTTAGGCAGTTCATCAATATGGCGAAGATGAAACTAAATGGATAACAGCAATTACAATAGCACTTAGACTTATATACCACTTACACTCCTCACTAAGTGGTTTTACAGAGTCAGCATATTGCCCCCAGCAATCTGGGTTCTTATTTTACTGGCCTCAGAAGGATGGGAAGCTGTGTCAACCTTGAGCTGGTGAGGACTGAACTCATGGAAGACAGGAGAATTAGCCTGCAATACTGCATTCTAACCACTGTGCCACCAAATGTAATAAACGGAAGCAACAAAACATAATGGTTTAGCAATATTAAGAAAACTGCTATGTTTCTAAAAGTCTTCAGAAGGATAGAGTACAATGAGGAAAACCCATAAAAAGTGCAACAAATTTAGAAAAAGAAAGAAAACTTCTTCCAAAAAAGGGTGTTGATCCTAGCTGGTATACCCCTTCTAGTTGTGCTGAGCAGAGAATCCAATTATATGGGTTGTCTCCTGTTCTGACCACATGAGTGAGTCGACCAATTGAAACATGCCTCTTTTGCTGATCTGCTCCAGTTTTCAACGAAGAAATTAGATTGACAACAAGAGCTCCTGTAAAGAAATATCTACTACCTCCCTACTTAGTACCAGATTGGACAAGGGAGGGTTTGGAATCTCTGCTCAGCACAAGAAGGAACATATCAGGTAGGACCAACACCCTTTCTCCATTGTGCTGCTTGCAGAGAATCCAATTGTATGGGACATACCAAAGCTGGCCATCTGGGGTAGGTCCAACTTCTGGAATTAACTTTCTTTATCTGACCAAACTTGTTGCAGGACCCTTCTTCCAAAGGCAGCATCAGCTAAGACAAGGACATTCAATTTGTAGTGATGGATGAAGGGATAAGGAGATGACCAGGTAACTGCTTTACATATCTCCTCAATGGATGCCTGCGTGGACCATGCCACAGTAGTGGCACTCCTGCTGGAATGGGCCATGATATGCCTGGGAGTTGGTAAACTCGGGGCCTCATATGCTCTGGCTATACACACCATGATCTATCATCCGATTGTGGAAAAAGCTGTCACTCCCAACAAAGAGTGATTAAAGTTTATAAATAGGGATTCTGTCCTTCTTATGGGACCAGTTTTCTTTATGTACTGTATATTTGAAGTGCCCTGCATAAATTAATTTTTGGAGGAAGATTGAATTTAGGCATAGCAACACCTGTTTAGGATAGCAACTGCATAGGTCTTCTCTCACTGATAATGCTGCTAACTCTGAGATATGTCTGGTTGATGTTATTGCTACCAGGAAGGCTACCTTCAGGGAGATGAAATGTAAGCTAGGGGTTCAAATGGCACAGTTGTGAGGGCCTTCAAGAACTTGGTTAAATCCCATGTTGGGAATCTGTGTATTATTGGGGGACAGATGTTTGTTGCTCCCTTTAAAAATATATAAATAGATTGATGATATGAGAGGGGCTTCTTGTTTCCATGGTAAAGGACTGTTGAAAGAGCAGCTACCAGTCTATGCAGAGTACTGAGTGACAAACCCTTTTCCAGTCCCTCCTGTATGTCCTGAATGTCTGAAACATATGCTAAAGAAGGGTCCTTTTGAAAGTAGGCACGCCAGGAGCAAAATGTTATCCATGTTGCATCGTAAATGCGGTTAATAGATGGCCTCCTAGAGGCCTGAATAGTCTGAATGACCCTGTCTGAATTGTTGGCTTTCCTCAAGACTTGCTGTTCAATCTCCAGATGGTTAACTGGAATCATCCCAGGTCAGGATGAAACAGTGCCCACTGCTGGAATGATAGATGGTCTTGGGGAATCTGCCAATGAAGAGAGACTGATAGTGCAATCAAGTCTGTGAACCATGATCTCCTGGGCCAGTGAGGAGCCACAATTATTATTTCAGCCTCCTCCTCCAAGATCTTCCTGATGAGAGCTGAAATAAGTGGGAGGGGAGAGAAGGTGTAGAGTAGGCCTGGAGGCCAGGGGCTGCAGAAAGCATCTGTTCCAGTCACTCCAGAAGTGTGGTATCAGGTGAAGAACTGAGGCAACTGAGCATTGGAAGGGGATGCAGAGGCCCACCACTGGCATGCCAAATTGAGCCGTCAATTGTGTGAAGATTCTGGGACTTAGCTGCCATTCTGAGTGGTCGATCTGAGTCTGGTTGAACTAATCTACCTAGATATTTGTCACCCCCAAGATATGTTGTGCTCAAATGGAGCTCAAATGGTTTTCCACCCAGAGACATAAGTCGCAAGCATCTGACATGAGGGACCAAGAGTGGGTGCCCCCCTGCCTGTTAACATTGTGCCTTGGCAGCCACATTGTCAGTCACCACAAGAACATTTCGTCCAAGAATCTTGTGGCTGAATCTCTGGAGGGCTAGACGGATTGCTCTTAATTTGAGACAGTTTATACTGTGCAATTGTTCTGCCGGTGACCTTAGGTGATGAGTGTGCCTAGGTGGGCTCCCCAACTGTACATGCTGGCATCTGTGATGATGGTGTTGAGAACCTGAGATTTGAAGGAACACCCCCTATAGACTGCCGCTGACCTCCACCATCTGAGGGATCAGATGACTGCTGATGGAAAGGAAACTTTGGTTGAAGAGTTGCTGCATCCCCTTCTTTGTGCTGGAAGTAGAAACCATTGCAGTGGGTGAGAGTGTATTCTTGCCCACGGAACTATAGCGTATAAGATATCTGTTTCCCTAGCAACTGCGAAAGTTGTAGAAGGGAGACTGTGGTTTGTTGTTGGACCTGAAGAGAAGAAGTTTGAATGCTGTCCAGCCTGTCCTTCGAGAGAAAAACCTGACATAGGGAGGTATCAATGATAGCACTTAGGTGCTATAGATGGGTTGTTGGAACAAGATGGCTTTTTGCTGCATTGACAAGGAACCCATGGTCTGCAGAGTCTTGATAGTCAACCAAATCTCCACTAGTGCCTGGTGATATGACCTGGACTGTATGAGAGTATCATCCAGGTAACTTTATATGCAGATGGGAATGGACTAGAGATGTGCTATCAATGTCGCCAACACCTTAGTAAAGACCCTGGGCACAGATGACAGGCCAAAAGGAAGGGCAGTATATTGAAAATGTTTGCCCTGGTACAAAAAACATAGGAAGCACCTGTGCACAGGAAGAATAAGTAAGTAAGCGTCAGACAGACCAATAGATGCCAGAAAGTTGCCCTTCCTGATGCAGTCCAAAATGGAGTGGAGTGAGTGCAGCTTGAATTGCTCATATTTAATATGCACATTCAACTCTTTGAGATCTAGAATTGCCCTCCATCCCCCCTCAAGGCCTTTTGTACAACAAACAATTTGGAATAAAATCCCCTACCTTGTTGGTGTAGAGTACTGATTTGATAGCTCTAATATCTAATAAATGTTGTATTGCCTCCTGCATAAAGGGACCTTTTTATGGGGTTTCTACTTATGGGGCAAGGAACAAAACAGCTTGGAGGAATGGAGAGAAACTCTAGAACTAGACCCCTCCTGATGGTATTGAGGACCCACCTGTCTGAAACAGTCTCCTCCCACCGGTCCGTGAACTTAGATAGTTGCCCACCAATGGGAGACTCTAAAGAGCAATTACTTGGAGCATTTGAAGGGGAGATCTCCAACTCCTCTAAAAGGCCATCTTCCTTCCAGTACATCTTCTGTACATCTTCTGGGGACAATCTGGATGTCTGGAGAAGGCCCTCTGTGAAATGAAGGAGGCTGGAGCTGGAGAATGGAATGTGACCCTGCTTTGGTAAGGGAAATTCCTGTGGACTGGTCTCCTAATTGAAAAGGTAATACCTTTCTTCTGTCCTTGTTTTAGATTAAGAAGGGATTAATGATCTCTCCAAAAAGTGTATCCCCTGAAGGGGGGCTGAAACCAGGTGCCACTTGGATTTTGCATCCACCTGCCAGTGGCAGAACCAAAGGAGTCTACTTGATGTTGTGGCAGATCCCATGGTTCAGGATGCAAAGTTAATGGTGTCAAGGGTGGCATCTGTGGAGAATTAGGTTGCAGTGACTGTTTTGTTAATGTCCTGATGCAACCTGACATCTTCCATGGGCAGTCTATCTTGGAGCTGTTTGAGCCACATTAGCATGGTACGATTGAAAAATGTGGCTGCAGAGGATGCTCTGATTGCCCACTCTGCAGCCTGATGGGAGTAGTGAAGCATCATTTCTGCTCGCCTGTCCTCCAGCTTGAGACCCTTGGTTGTATCTCCAGAAGTTATAGATGGGGACACCAAGGACATCACCACATCTTCTACAAATGAGAGTTGAAGAATGTCAGCTAGCTCCTTTTCTGCTTGGTAGAATCACCTATCATTGGTACTGGAAGAAGCCAGTGACTCTGGCTTGAGTCATTGTTTTTTAATAATATCCAGCACAACATGGGGAGTGGGTATCTCATCACTTCAGGCAACAGGAGTAGAAAATAAGGGATTTCCTGGTCATGTAGGAATGGGTTCCTTCATCAAGGGGTTGGATGAATTCTCCAGGCCAGCCATGGCCCTGGCCTTGTATAACATGGATCTGAAAAGTCCCAGAGGAGAAAGGCCAACAGGGGGCAGGGTATCTGGCTGAAGATCCTCATCCTCTGATAGATTAGCCCCTCTGAGTTCATCATCCTTCAATCTCAAATCCCAGATTCTGGTGGAAGAAGCTTGGGATCTGGTTTGCCATAAATCCATGTCCAACAGCTCTTGCATCTAGAGGTAGCTCTAGAGGTAGCTCTCTCCTCAGATCTGGAGGAGGCCTTGTGTAGGACTTTAGCCCTGATCTTATCAGAAGCTGTTCTGGATGCAGACTTTGAAGTGTTGTGCCCCTTTGTCTGGAAATCTAATGGAGGACTATTAACCAAGTCCTCCACTGATGTTCCCTGACCTTGAGATTTGTTGCTCATGTGAGTCAGAGAAATTATCAGTCATGATCCAGAAGGAGGGACCCACAGTCTTACTGAGCTTGGCTAATTACAGTCTAATCCTGCTGTTTTGTCTCTGGCCTGTGTTTTTGTAGCCTTATATGAATGTAATGTAGTAACTTGCCAGGACAGGGAGCTATGAGTTCAATAGTTCATGCAGAGTCTAAGCTGGGGTGAGCAAACACTGATTGAGAAGATGGAAAAAAATAGAAAATAGGAAGGTGTGAGCCGAGGCTCTGGTCTGGTACCCACTGGCTGAAACAGGACACTGTGAGGCCAATCACCCTTTAGTGCCTGGAAGGACCTGGATGAAGTGAGAAAGGCGAGGATGGCAGC
This sequence comes from Myanophis thanlyinensis, assembly GCA_017656035.1. Classification (NCBI taxonomy): domain Eukaryota; kingdom Metazoa; phylum Chordata; class Lepidosauria; order Squamata; family Homalopsidae; genus Myanophis; species Myanophis thanlyinensis. The sequence goes on along the minus strand of JAEANM010000383.1, from coordinate 6,703 downwards.
AAAAAAGAAAAAAGGGATGGAGGCAGGGTGCAAAAGTACTCCTCCCCAAGCACTATTTCTTGCCCTTTTCAATGGCTGCTGCCTAAGAAGCACAGCAGGCAATTCAGCACTTTTCTGCTGTAATGGACTCTTCCGTGAATGGAGAACAGCCAAGAGAAAGGGGAAAGTGAGATCCCACATTTGGGGCAAAGGCAGCTGTGAATTGCCCCAAAAGGCAGTACCTTTTGAATAAGAGAATAACTTTTGAAACTGCTTACATGGCAGTCTACCCAGTTGTGCCTTCGTCTCATCTCTGTGCTGAGGGGAGGCTGTCAGGGGAATGAAGTGGCTGAGGTAAAAACCTCATAAGCCAGCTGCCTGTCACCTCTGCTTGCTCTGCTAAATTAAACTGTCAGTCCGAGGGAGTGACCGAACCATTCTCCTCACAGTGGGAAAGTTCACATCAGCTGGGGTCTGCCTGCGTTATCTAGTTCCACTAGCCAGCAAAGCTAGTCTATTATCTTTCAAGATGCTGTTGCCATCTGGTAGAGCAAAGGCAGATGCAAGGTCTGTTTGGTGGGAAGGGCAAAGCCCAGCTGATAGGTGCTGATTACCCTCCCCTTGCATGAAGAAAATACATGATCCTTGGCAGCCTCCCTGACAAGTCTGATGAATTAAGTAGGTCTGACCTGAATCCAATTTAATCAGTTTGCAGAGAATCCAATGATTCTATGGAGCTCCTGAAAAACCGTTAGTCTTCAATCAGACTGAGTCAAAAACTGGAACAGACCAGCAAAGGAGGCATGTTTCAATTGGTCAACTCAGTGACAAGATCAGAACAGGAGACAACCCATACAATTGGATTCTCTGCAATCAGCACAACAGAGAATGGCTAAATTATTTAGAGCTGGAAGATTGGCGCATGGGGGAGAGGTTAGCAAGAGATAGTAACAGAGATTCATGCAGATAATTTATAAAATCACAAAGTTCATAAAAAGAAATAATTTTCTCCCTCTCATAATATCAGAATTTAGATTTATAACAAAGATGGTGGGTTATGGACTAAAGAAAAACAAACTCAACTTTTAATAAAGAAGTTTCATTGTGTAGCAGCTGTCAAACCTGGAAAGGTTTGCCTACATGGGAGGGAGGCAGAGACAGGTCCAGATGGCAATAGAATCAGCACAAGACTAGCTGGGGATTGGGATAGTTACAGAAGCTGTGCTGTCGAGGGATGTCATTTCTGGTATGGGAGGGGGAAGCATTGGGTGGGGAGTTAACTGTTTGCTGTTTGACTGTCTGCTATATTGCCTGACACTGCTGTATGCTGTAAACTGTTAATAGACAATAAGTATGGGGTTAATTAGTTTAGGATTATGTGGAATAAACTAGGAATAGTAGTGTGTAGGGTAGAGTTAGGGGCATAAACCAAGCTAATAAAGGCACAACATAAGTAATGGTGGTGGGGAGCACAGGTGCTGGGGGAGATTGGATGTGGGTGGAGATGGGTGGAGCTCATATAGTATAAAACTAACAGGCTGCAAAACACTGTTAGTGCTGTCTTATCCTGTTATGGACTCAATGTGTACCTATACATTTTGCAATAAACCAGATTAGCCTCTTTGGTCTTGGTTATTGTTGGCTAGGACATTTGATAGCAGTTATATCTCATACAAGAGAAAGTAGACTTAGCTTCGGTTATTGCTGTGTTGGAGACATTAAGATTACTAGTCACATCAGCCTTTGAAGATCATTTAACTGGTTCAAAATAGAAATGTGAAAATAGGATGATATTGACTGATTACTAATATTGAATTAATTGCGCCAGATAAATGTATTACTATTTGGGTTTTTTCCTACAGCCTACAGCAATAATAACCAGCAACAACAGTGTTATCATGTGTACTGTTTGTAGTACACTAGAAGATAATTTAGAAAGGTTGGTATTGCTTATTCTATTAAAAGAAACAAGTACCTTTTACAATTCCATTTTTACATCATCTATTAAAGATATGTTGCATCTTCAGGACTAGAATCTATATTGTCTCCCTGGATAAGGCAATCCAGAAGGCATCAACCTTATTATAAATACGCTCAAGCCCACAGTCCCTAAAGTCCCACATCTGAGTGATTTCTAAGAATGAAATCTATACATTGGAATCTAAATTTTCATCACATATCAAATCATTATAATATTATTGCTGAATTTTGAACTTTGTCATTATATTTCTCTGGTCAGAAAAACTGCAATAAACTAAGTTAAGTTCTCATTTGTCTATAATGTCTCTAATTCCTTACTTGCAAGCCAGGAGAAAATGCCTAACTAAAATGATAATAAAGACATTAGTGATGTCATAAAACAGCTTCTGTGTGACAAAGTAGGGGCAATGAACCAGGCCTCTGAGTGTCAGCAGCTGATAAGGCAATACAACATAAATTGAGAGAGAGCACAGGTAAGTGTAGGTTCTCACCACTAAGAACAAGACAACAAGAGTTTCAAAACAGGAAACATGCAGTTTAAAATACTATGTCTATTTGGAAATTGAACCTTCTAACCCCACCTTGGGGGGAGCTGACTGTAGTAATTCAGGTATGAACTAAAGGTATTTTGTATATTCACGCAGGGACATCTGTGCTTGATTAAAGTTTATTTTTTTTCATTTAATCATAATAATTGATTTATCATCATTGATTATTTAAACTCAAATCTGGACAATAAAAAGAGATTTAAACATTTAATCTGATGATCCTTGGCCCAAAACAGAGATGTTTAGACAACAGCAGGCAGAAGCTACTGAAATGAAAATTTCTTTCAAAATTGCAGGTTGCTAATATCACATATATCAAGATAATACTACAAAAAAAACTTTTAATTCATGACCTCAGCATATATATATATATATATAAAAATATATCTCAACTATTTAAAGGCTTGCCTTTCTCTCATGGAATACCTAGAGTATACAAATGTTTGCTCAATCATAAAATTGATTAAGTAAACTAGTACATTATGTCTAATTAAAAAGACATACTATAGACAACATCCATTTCTAAGGGAATTGGAGTTATTTGGAGAAAGAGGCAGGGATTTCTTAACATGAAGTTAAGAATGATTTGACAAAAAATCAGTACAAACCATCGGCACAGCTAAAGAATCACATTAAATTGAAATCCATCAGTTCTTGCGTTAGCAGAAAACTAGGCTGGTATGAATTTTATTGTCCCAATGCCCAACTTCTCTTATGCCTCAGCAATGAGGCAGAAAAATGTGATGTCCTTACAACTTAATATGAACAAGTTAAGGAAGGTGATTTATAGATTCCTCTGACTTTATTTATTCTTAGTAGTGGGGGGAAAAGGGGGAACCAATGACTTTTCTGGGTAAATGTCTATGGAGATTCTCAGTCATCCAGGTCATTGTTGTCCCAAATGTATTTTTTCAAGAGGCAACTGGACTTTCTGGTTTTTCTTTGAAGACATGTCGCTTTTCATCTAAGAAGCTGCGTCAGCTCTGACTGGATGGTGGGGAATGGAAGGATTTATACTCCTTGAAGACAGCTGGTCGTTTTCATTCTTTTAGTGACTTATTAAGATCACTTGAAGGTTTATATGTGTAATCAGGGTCACCTGAATGGTGCAAATGTAGAACTTTCTTGGAACTGTTGAAAGGACTGTGTTGTAGATTGGTGATAGATGATGTCGTACCCCTCCCCCTCTGTTAAGAGAAGGCTGTTCAGTTTTGACATAGATGGCTTCTTTGATCCCTCTTTCAAACCAGCGGTCCTCTCTGTCCAATCAGAGCTGAAGAAGCTTCTTGGATGAGAAGCGAAACGTCTTCAAAGAAAATACAGAAAGTCCAGTTGCCTCTTGAAAAAGCACCTTTGGGACTTTTTCTGGGTAAGTGTTAGATGATGCTTTGAATGGAAGGTTTAACTATTGGTCAAGTTACCCATTTTAGAAGGTGTACTCCACTTGTGATCTACTAGGATTATTTCTGAACATAAGTTTACTGCTGCTTTGAAAGAGCACTAAACCTAGAAATAGCCTGAGTGACAAGTTACAAACAAGGACACGGCATGCAGGATAACACAGAAGGAAGGAGCAGTGTCAAGCAGAAAGATCAGGAGAGCTCTCTCCCACATCACCCTCCTCGTCTCCTTAGTCTCTGTTACCTATGATTTGGGTTCATAGGTGCAGAGGAAAGTCGTGGAGGAAGGATCCAGGAGTAGCTTTTGGAGATGGCAAAATTATACCCCTACATACGATAAACCTGTAAATAGGGGAGTTATGTGGGCTCCTTTGTAGCAGAAACAGAATAAAACTTATAATGTGCTCACTGGTAACAAAACAAAATTGGCATAACTCAGCTTTCCTTCTCAGTTTAAGTTAACCGTCAGTACAGTTCTAGACTAGCATTTTCTCAGCAATTAATTCTGTTTTTAAAATGCAGGTCTATTGCATTTTCAAAAGAAAGCTAAACTTATGTTTAGAATTTATAAGACACATGTATAGGACCAGACACCCATATAGAGCCTGACAAAGGCTTGGGGAAGCAATGATCAAATATTATATAAGCCTGGTATCCAGTCCCTCCTGCAATTAAAGCACCCAGTGACTGGAGGGGAGGGGGTGTTACTCACAGAAAGGTAAACTGTTCAAGAAAAACCTGTGGAGATTGCCCACAGAAAAATAAACTGTTTAAGAAAAGCTGGATAGACCCTACGATATCAACAACATGGGTGTCAACTTCACATGACATATTGTGACATATTTCCTTTTGCAGAGCTGGGGCAGGTGTGGCCTGCACATGACCCATCTGATCTGCGGGCCACTAGTTTTACAACAACATTATCCAAGAAGCATGCTAAATGATGTTCAAGTAAAAACTGTGTTAGCAAAGGGAAAAAAAGTCTATTTTAAAACTGAACTCACTGAAGATGACTTTAAAACATGGATTGCCTGGGCAAAATTGAGTAAAGAGGAATTGTCTTGGGCCATATATAAAATATGTAATATTTTTAATGTATATAAGTCTCATAATAATGTTAGAATATTTATGATCGTGTGGCCTGTGAGCTGCAGATCGGAAACACCTGCTTTAAAATATTTCAGCAACAGTCTGGGGATGAAATGAAAGTATGAGGATCTGTCATATAAAATTAGTGATCAGGAAAAATTAGCAATTGGTAGTTTAAATGGACATGAAATCAGAATGAACCAGGACAGATATAGTTACTCAATTGTGAAATTCAAAATTGGAGTTCTACCCTAATTTTCCAACAAAAAAGTAGTCGGATGAAATTACATTTAAAAATAATCACATATTGTAAAGAAACAGTTCTGATGAAAAAGGCCACAGTAAAAAATAAAATTGCTAAAATTTAGTCTTGAAATAAATTTAGCAACAACTTCCCTGAAAAAAAAAACCCACATATTTTTGCTGCTCACTGAATGACACACATCTAAGATGAGTCAGTAGCATCTAGCTGCTACTTAGGGGGCCACAGCTAAATAAATCCCATTATCCACGGTCTCCTTTTCCTATACTCTAAAAGTGACATAGGGCTACTGTGTTAGTTGCAAAGCCACTTACTTCAGAGATTTCTAAGCAACTCCTAATGGGAGAATGCGGAAGCCAGATCTCCTGAGAATCTCACTGAGATGAATCCAAGTGTGCTTAAAAGAAAAAAGATAAGCCAAGGGCCTTAATATGCTAAACATGACTAGAATAGAATAACAGAGTTGGAAAGGACCTTGGAGGTCTTCTAGTCCAACCCTCTGCTTGGGCAGGAAACTCTACACCTCTTTAGACAAATGGTTATCCAGTCTCTTCTTAAAAACTTCCAGTGTTGGAGCATTCATAACTTGTGGAGGCAAGTTGTTCTACTGATTAATTCTTCTAACTGTCAGGAAATTTCTCCTTAATTCTAAGTTGCTTCTCTCCTTGATTAGTTTCCACCCATTGCTTCTTGTCCTGCCCTCAGGTGCTTTGGAGAGTAGCTGGACTTCCTGTGCAGCCCCTGAGATATGGGAACACTGCTATCATGTCCCCCCTTGTCCTTCCTTTCATCAAACTAGACATACCCAGAAATCATTCTTTAGCCTCCAATCCCCTTTGTTGCTCTTCTCTGCACTCTTTCTAGAGTCTCAACATCTTTTTTATATCATGACAACCAAACCTGGATGCAGTATTCCAAGTGTGGCCTTACCAAGGCATTGAGTTTTGAGTTTTATTGCATTTGTATACCACCTCCCTCCCGAAGGACTCAGGAGCATTATAAAATGGTTTTAACACTTCACATTCTGCTGTAGTTATGTGTCCCTCTTTCTACTTTTTATACTTGTCCTTTTTGTGTTTCAATTTGTTGGAGAGTTCTTTATGCAGCCATGTAGGTTTTTTTATTTTTATTATTCACTGATATTGTATTAGACTGGGCTTTTATAGTCTCACTTTTCAAAGTATCCCAAGCTTCTTGAGTTGTTTTCCCCTTGAGGATTCTCATCCATTAAATCCTTCCCAAACTCTTAAGTTTACTGAAATTAGCTCTCTTAAAGTCCAAGACTCTAGTTTGACTTTGTTCTGTTGCTTGTGATAGCAAAATGTTGAGTTCCACTGTTGCATGATCACTTGCGCCCAAGGTTCCTGTAGCTTCAACACCTTCTATCATTTCATCTCTGTTAGTGAGAATTAAGTCCAATATGGCTGATCCCCTTGTTCCCTTCT